>JADRCD010151104.1:0-11159 GCA_019843815.1 Montemys delectorum
AGGACTATATGGAGGCAGATACGATGAGGACTATATGGAGGCAGATATGATGAGGTAGTAGATTTGGGTTGGGCTGATAACATGGTCTCTGGTGTTTGCTTCTACTTTTTCAATGACACTGAGGTAATCATCTCAAAAGAGGAATACAAACACAATAGGTTTGAGAAGGAAAGTAGAACATGGAATTGTTCCAGAAAGCAGCAGAATGAACCAACTCCTCAGCCTATTTCAGTCTTTTGGCCCTGAGATGGACTGATCACAGTTAACATGTCTCTCCTCTTGAATCATGATCAACTGCTCAGATACAGTGGGACAGATTATGAGTAGTTGATTTATCAAGGTTAGGATCTTGCTAGCAGTGAAGAGGTGAGAGACAAGGAAGTCAAGTGATTGTAGTGCTAGGTCATGGCATCCAAGCTGTGAAACAGAGAGGAGGCAAGTGATAGAAAGTGAAAAATGGAGAGTTAATGGACTGTGTGCCCCACAGGGCAGAAGCCTGCTGGGGTGAGGAGATACCAGTTCTAAAGATAAAAGCAGGATGGGTAGACAGTGGAATGCCTGAAACCAAGACTGGAAGGTGGCATAGTTAGGAGAATTCTCAACCACTCTAGAGCACAGCCACACACAGGGGCTGATGCTAAGGGACGATGGTGGTTACGGTCTTTTTATACCAAACTCATCCCATACAAACTCCAGACACAGAAGCCTTACAGATATGAGTGTGAATTAACACCAGGATTTCACTAGTGTTATTTATTTGAATGAAACAAATTAACTGCTTCTATTACCCAATATCCTATTTTAAAATGAAAACCAAATTAAGAGTTGTGTATTTTTCTAAAATAATAGAATGCTTTCTTTCTGTTTTGAAACTGAAGAACTTTACTACTAAAATATATATAAAGTAACTTTTCATTGTGAACATATAACTTTATGTCATTTTTATATCAGATGTATCAAAAGCAATTTACTTGTTTGAACTATCTTAACGTCTAGACTTTGTTTTCTCTGCTCTCCAGAACATTTAAATGTTTAAAAATGGCATTTTTTTTCTAATAGATGATTCAAAGTTAAGAAAAAGAACAGAAATGACTTATTCTCATTGCATCAAAATAGACCCAAACAGCCAAGAGACAGACCTTCCACAGCTGTGGACGGCGACAGTGTAGTGAGGCTGATAGAAGCAGCTAAAGCAATCAGTCACACATTTCTACGTGAGGGCTCATTAAACTATTTTGGGTTCATGACACATATTATCCCCACCACAATGCAACTAGATTAAAATAAAATCTTACAGCACAACAACAAAACCATTTTTATTTAGGAAAAAAAAAAGCAACTTTGCAAACCAATACCCTCATCCATCAAAAACAATGATAAGATATTCTGGCAGCTTTTAAAGGCAGTGACCTGCATGCACTGCTATTTAAGCCGACAAGGATTTCCATAGATGTCAGAGTGATATTTAAGGAGAGTATGCATTAAAACGAGCATATTTCTTTAGAATTTATTAGTTATAAAAATTGTTTCAAAAATGCTAGAGTTGAAAATCAAAGCAATTACTGTTTTTCTAAAGCTATGGAATAGGTTATTCACAAAGAAGGCAAACTCATAATGTAAACTAAAATATAAATCAAAAACCTAGAACAAAATACAATTTTAAATAAAGATTAAACAGTCCACAGGTGATCATTTCCCCAGAACTCAGGTGGCTTATAGCCCATTATAGATAAGTCTTGGCTCTTATCTACAGAGGTGTCCTTGAAAAGTAGACTGTCAATGGAAACAGATCTGCTAGAAAAGAGGATCTCATAAGTCAAGAGTATCTTAGATCCAGTCTGGGGTCATCAAAAAAGAGCTGAAAGATTAGCTAAGGGGGAACCAAGAAAAAAGGGTAGGGTGGGCTGGTGTATAAAAGGCACTATACCAACTATTGGAGTAGGACCTATATCACAGTCTGGTTGGAGAATGAAGAATCAGGTAATGAGTACATACCTATTCATAAAGTGCTCATCCTGACAACCAGGAGCTTCTACCCTTTGCTAATGGCAGCCTACTGGAGCAATCAGTCTGGATTAGCTGGGCAATGGCCTGGGACACCAGCACCTCCTCACATGCGTTTCTAAAGGAAAGGTGCAGAACTGACTCCTGTAGTTTCCTGGATCTGAGCAAGCTTTTTAATGCCCCAGAGCCTTAGTATCTCCAAACTTCTTCAGGGAGTAATAACTTCAAAGAGTTGTAAGAATTCAAGGGTTAACACATGAAGGTGCCTGACACATGGAGACACACAAAAAGGTCCATGAGGCCAACAGATTCAGATTATGGGGGTCAGTTGTTTCAACTTATGCCAATCATTTTCTGAGAGCTTCCTGGAACAAATGAAGAACTAACCTGAGGACCTGGACTATCTGACCTTAAAATGCAGTTATTCACTTGTTGACAGTGTCAACTTCTAACAAAACTTCTACAAAACACCCTGTACTTCTTCACTAAATTGTTGAGGTGAAAATGACAAAGGGAATAGGGCATTAAAAAAAGTATGTGTAAATTTATACCCAGACCATAAATCCCTTTATCCACCAAATAAGCCCTTCCTCAGAACAGAACAGAACAAGAAAGCATGAAAAATTGAAGTTTGCAAAGACAGAAGTCACATAAGAGACAGGCAGGCTCTTATTAGGGAAGTTGTCTGTCTAGAGCTGCTGGCTGCTCACAGACAGGCTTTGCTGGAGTCCGTACCTCTCCTTGCACATGGGTTTAATGTTAACAAGTAGTGTAAGCATTATTTCTTCAGGGAAGTCTTGGAGGCTTCAGAATTTATCTGTCTGCTCCGGTCTATTCTCAGAGTCCTCTATTTCCCCTCTCGGTCTGGTCATCATGCATACTGTTGCCATGTGTTTAACAGATGAGCTAAAGGCATAGGCTCTGCTGGCAAACTGAGACTGAACTTTAGCTCTCCAAATGCTGAGCACAGCTAAGCCCCTGACCTTATGGGGTTGATGTGTGGAGACAAAGATAAGCCTTTACAGAACTGTCAAGACACGATTCAATAAACGTGGCTCATAAATGTGGGGCATTTCTACTAGGAGTCAATGAGGGCAATTAGAGAAGAGTCTAGTATCAAATACAATGAAAACCATAAAATCCTGTTTCCTAAAACCACATGGGCTGTGTTCCTTCTCAGACATTTAGTTGAACTTCACACCTATTAATCATCTTTGAATGTAACTGTGATTCCATTTCTTAAAGGCAGGCCTTTGAGAGTCCACCTGCACTAATTTCAGTTTTCATAGTTTAGTCCAATAAGCTCAATTTCACAAACAACACTTTAAATCTCATTGCTTGAATACAGACATTGACAGATTTCTGAAAACAAACTTTACCTTCCTCTTCATGTCAATTAAGAATACTGTTATGAACATATATGTAGTAAGTTCTATGTGTATATTTAATTAATTTTTATACAGTATAACTTAGAGATTTCTAAAAGCACAAATCATCAAGGGAACTATTTCTTATTAGTTAAAGCATGTAGACATTCCATATACACATCAATGCCCTTCATTTCATTTGGTGGCCAGTTAAGCCAAATGTTACAAAAGACAAAATCATTACAGCAAAATCAATACACTATCTGATGTAAAAATGTTACAAATCACTGGCTGAAAAGGTGATGTGAAAAATGTGTAGCTAAAAGAACTAAGAGCTATTTTATTGAGAAAGATTACAAAATGGCCGAATTACTTCATTCTTTTCTTTGTCAAAGATCAAGTGAAAAGGAAATCCTGACTTCCTTTTATGCCTATGCAAATCTTGTAAGTTTACATTTTATAAAACTGCAATATCTCCAATAACTTCCTTCAAAAATGGTGCTATTTCCTACACTGGGATAGTGGAGATTAGGTGAGTTTCTTTTCCTTTCTTTTCTTCCTTCCTACCTTTCCTTCCTTCCTTCCTTCCTTCCTTCCTTCCTTCCTTCCTTCCTTCCATCCTTCCTTCCTTTCTTCCCTCCCTCCCTCTCTCCCTCCCTCCCTTCCTATCTTTCCTTCCTTCCTTTTTTCTTTCTTTCCTTCCCCCTTCCCTCCCTTCTTTTTCTCTCCTCTCCCCCCCATCTCCCCTCTCTCTTGTGTTTGTTTGTTTGTTTTGAGACCAGGTCTTTTTGTGTAGTCCTGGCTGTCCTGAAACTTGCTATGTAGTTTAGGTTGGCCTTGAACTCACGAAAATATGCCTTCTTCTGCCTTTGTCTCTCGAGTGTTAGGATTAAAGGTGTGTACCACCATGCCAGACAATCAGTTAGGTTTCTAACACCCAACCAATCTGACTTCCTGTTTTGATTTCTGAGGTCTCCCAGGATATTTAAAAATAAACATTAATCTCAATTTGTGGATTCTTGACTAAAGTGCTGTCTAATCCCTTGGCCGTCTAAGCATACTTATTAGATATTACAGGGAAGCTAAAACATGTCCAAACAGTATTCTGGAAAATTTTACAATGTTTTATTTTCGGTTTATAACCTAATAAAATTAGACAATATGGGAATCCCATAGTCTTTTCCAATTGGAGCCCAATTGCTCTGAATAAGATTTCTATCCAATTTGAGCTAAGACATGATGGAATGAACTAGTATCTCATTGGCTATATTTATAAGGTATAAGCTTATTGTAATTTAAAAATTGAATAAAAATATATTTTAATCCTTTAGGAGTTGATCAATGACTTTTCTTTTGCTACATCTTCAGTTTTTATCATTATACCCTGCTCATGTAGTTAGTATTTATTAAATGCTTCACTTGAATATGAAGTAACCTGGTCAAATCTATGATACAGAAACTTGCAAAGAGCCCAGAGACTCAGACACCATTGAGATACCCAATAGAAGATGTATCTGCATCTTTTTTTCCTTTAATAGAGGTTATGCTAAACACACAGGTACTAATCACTGTACTGCACAACTTTGTCATATAACCATTGATTTAAATATTGTTGAAATTTTAATTTTTTTTTTGTTAATTGTAGCAAAGCTTTCACTGTACAAGATCAAAAGCTGTATTTTTAAAGAGGGCAACATTAGCTTTTGAATAAGACAAAGTTACAAAAAGATAATCTGTGGGGCACTGAGCACTTCTGTATCTTCTTCCACTCCCCCTCCCAACTCAGTGGATATAGTTGTCAGAACAAAGGATGAGGGGAAAACAAAAAACAAACCTCAAGAGTTCATCTGTAAGACAAGTCTCTATTTTGTTATGCTTTTCTCTGCAAGGTTAAGATTATCTTCAAACAGGTTACTTGGAGGGATGTTCCTTACTGGCTTGCTTCCCCTGGCTTGCTCAGCCTGCTCTCTTATAGAACCCAAGACTTCCAGCCCAGGGATGGCACCACCCACAAGGGGCCCTCCCCCCTTGATCACTAATTGAAAAAATGCCCCACAGCTGGATCTCATGGAGGCACTTCCCCAACTGAAGCTCCCTTCTCTATGGTAATTCCAGCCTGGGTCAAGTTGGCACACAAAACCAGCCAGTACAGTATCTCTACCTAATTCCCTTGTAGGGTGATCTAAGATCTAAGTATCCACATCAGGAGAAAATGCTACATAACAAGGTCTTAGCTCTTTTTCACAATAGCATTCAAATAGCAGAGATGTATTTTTTTTTTCAAAATTCTTAATCTTCCTGATATCACTGTCTTCATATGTGTGTGTTGTGTGTATACATATGCACATGTGTGCATGGTGTGTGTTATGTGCATGTGTGTGCATGTGTATGTACATGTGAATGTGTACATGTGTTCGTTCTATGTGTATGTGGATTTGTGTGGGTTGCCTGATTATTTGAAAAGGTATACATGTACACAAGTGGGAATTAGAGGACAACTGTAAGAGTTAGTTCTCTCCTTCAACAGTGTGGGTTCTTGAATCGTACACAGCTTATAAGTCAGTCCTTACCTGCTGAGCCATCTCACTGACCTAAGAGCTTAATTTTTATTCAGCTACGTACTATGTGCTTATTACGTTTTAATTCAACATAATCTTACAACCCCTATAAGTTATAAGATCAGTGTTTTTAGAACAGTTAAGGTAAAAGCAAAACCTACCCTGTTTTCATACTAATAGGTAGGTAGATAGATAGATAGATAGATAGATAGATAGATAGATAGATAGATCGATGATCTTTAGTGAGGACTCTGAGAAAGCTAAATACCTGATCCTCTTTGTGAAACCTCATTGTATATTTTTCTCTAAAGTTTTCAAGTCCAAGAATTAGAACTAACATCTTTTAAAAGCCTATTGTTCTGACTCTTGTGTTAACTGTATTTTCTGTTTACAAATGTTACTATAAAGTATAGATTTAAAACACACATAGTAATTGGAAAGGAGCCATTGAATGGAGAATACCACTGAAAAAATAGCTACCTAGGGGAAAGTGGTTTTCCTAGGTTTGGCACAGAGGTCACTGCAGTTATAATACTGGGGGCTCAGGCTACATCATAAGCTAGCAGAAGAGTCCAACAACAGTCAACTTGATGCTGACTATCACATGCAAATTTCAAGAGTGAAGGAGTAGAGGCTTGCACCAATGAACCTGAAAACCCCCAAGGCCAGACAATGTGTGAAAGCTTCCTATTCAAGGAAAGGAGGCCTAGAGCACACTGTGTGCCTTTGTAAAAGAGAAACCTCCATTGCAATGCAATGTTAGGACGTTAGAGATGCCAGTAAGATGGGTCTTGTGCCAAGGACATGGAGCTGGATCAAGGAGATCATGTGTGTTGCAGGCAAGAGAACTGGAGGGGCAGGGCTATCCATGGCAACTGGAGACCAGAATGTGCTACCATGAGTTATGGATTTCAGACCTGGAGCTAGAGCTTCTCTCTGGTTTGTTTTGTCTTGTTTGGTTTTGTTATTCTCTACTCTTCTTCTTTGGAATGGGAAAGTGCAATGCAATAGGCTTACTGTGTGCAATGAAGATTGGAAGTATATGACGCAAGCTTTTCTTTTCTAAGGGCCCAAATTAAGAGACCACTTTGAGCACTAAACTTTGAAATGTAAGCTTTTGGTTTTTTAAAAATACACTTTATCTTTAATTGTGTGTATGTGTCTATGGGTATGTTCGTATGAGTGGAAGTGACTGCAGAGAACGGAGCTCCCTGGAATAGGAGTTAAAAGCAGTTGAAAGCCACCTGATGTGGGTGCTGGGAACCAAACGTACGTCCTCTGCCATCTCTCCAGGCCCACAATTTTAGGTTTTAAACATTGTTGATCTGTTATGAGGTTGGAGATTCTTGTAAGTGAGCTGAATGCATTTTGTATTACTATGAGAGAGCAATTAGTCTTTGAGGACAAGGGATGGAAGCTTAGGGCTAAATAGTGATGGGACAGGAGTTAATCTGAGACGGGGAAGATTGGTGATGATCAGTCATCATTGCCAGGATCACTGGATTTAAATTACCAAGAAGATAATCTTGGGACATCTCTGAGGGAATTTACAGAGAGATTAAAATGAGGAGAAACAGCCCACCTTGAATGAGGGTAACACCATCTCCTAGGTTGAGTTTCTGGACCAAATATGAAGAGGAAAAGAAGGAAGAGACATGAGCAGTGACACTGTAGGTCATGAATCAGATACATATAATCTGTGGCCTCATGCTGTGCCACCATATCTACTGCCATGACTACAAACTGAGACAAAATAAATCACCCTTCCATTTGGCTGCTTTTGCACAGTAGATTGTCACATCAGTGAGAAGGTACCCACTTCCACATCTTACAACAGAAAGTTAATAACTTTGTACAGCACGATGTTACTCTCCTGTTCTAAGTAACTGTTTTATGCACAAATAAGATGTTAAGATAAGAGACGTTTGATGAAAGGTACTTGCACTATTTTCTGAACTTTACAATTAGTAAAAGCAAGTTGTCTTTTAAAATGTTAAGTCACAGTTAATAGTCTTTAAAATAAGTGAAGTTTTCATAAACAATTACTATTTGACAGTGTTGCAATTAGCTTTAAGGTCATAGATTCCAGAATGACCCTGTGACTGTCTTAGGAAATACCTAGGATCTAATGTCTTTCACACACGGCACATAAAGCCTGTTCTCCCTGAAAACACCTTTATCATTATAGGCTTCCTCTGATTCCTAGTGCTTACTCTACTGTAGAATTTTCTTACACATTATATAGTTTTCTAATTCCTTTATGTCTTATTTTCACAAGAGTAGGAAAAGCTCCCATTAATCAATGACAAAGTTATTTCTTTTGTGATTTTTCTCAGAGCTGAAGAAAGTATATAGTTAGTGCTGCTAAAATATATGTCAGCTATTTTACTAATCAATTGTCACCAAAACCAGATATCTAAAGGTTAATGTTATCCATTTATGACCTTTCTCTGTACTGTTAAACTTCAAATACAATGTGGAATGGATGGACCATTAGTTGTCATTACACATGGTGCTTATGAGCACTTCTTGTTTTGAGGAAGTCTCTAATGGATGTATTTCCTTCATTTCACTTTAATAAAGTAGTTGGAGTTGAAAAACACCTTAATCCTTATTATGTAAAATTATAATTTTGAGAAATATAGGCCTAAACTACAATCCTTAAAAATCTCATTTAGAAGTCTGCTTTTCCCATTCAAAAATATGAAAACCAGTAATATACCCAACTGTCACAAATCAGATTCAAACATACTGATATTTTATGAGATATTTTCCATGACCCTGGGTTGTTTCTGTGGAGTGTTCTGAGGATGTCTATTGATCTGTTAAAATTATGCAGTAGAAACAAATGTATTTTCTTTGCCAAGAAAATACCATAGATGAATATTAAATATACTCCTGCTAGCCAAAATCCACATCTGTGCACACTTAAGCTCCAGCTCTTCTTTTTTCAACAGTAATTTGTAATACCTTCTGAAACACACAGAGAATGTTATGTGATATTCTACACCTGGGTGAGCTACTAATTATAAATACAGTGCTATAGGCTATACAGGCACAAGAATCAGTCAGTACAGTCTGAACTGTGGGTATATATATCAGATGTATAAATGTTAGTAAGTCATTTTTTGGTATTTTGGTATTTTATATTTGTGTGTGTGTAGACAAAGTACTGCAATACTGCAAAGATTTTAAAAAAGGAATATAAAGTTCAAAGCACACTCTAGTGCTGTAAGCAACCAATTAAAAGAAAATACCTTAAGAGGAGTTTAAGTTAAGAGACAGATAGGAACTTCCTACAATTTTGGAACTCAATATTTTGAAGAATTCTCATCCAACGAACCAATATTTACAATTATTTAGAAGAATTAATTCACCAAGAGTGCCAAATATCACAAGAAAATTTTTAAAAAATGCTAATTTCCTAAGTGTGGGAAATTAATACATTTGGCTGGATGGTAGAGAAGAAAATATGCTGAGTTTGATTTCTAAACTGTGATTTACAAATCTTTTCAAGTAACCAAAATAAATACAATATAACAGAATATAATACACAATTTAAAAATTTTTATAACATTTTCATTTTTCAAATTGTAATTTTTCAAAATAACAGTGACTTTTCAATACTTAAGAATAATCTGTAACTTAAATACAGGGGTTCAAAAGTATAACTCTTCCTAACTTTTCCTATGTATAATGTTTTCGTATGTGTGTGTGTGTGTGTGTGTGTGTGTGTGTGTGTATGTATGTATGTATGTATGTTGTTTGAATCAAGGGTTCTCTGTGAAGCTCTGGTCATTCTGAAACTCACTCTGTAGACCAGGCTGGCCTGGAACTCAAGAGATCTGTCTGCCCTGTCTCCCAAGTGCTGGAATTAAAGGCATGCACCACCACCACCTGGCTTAATGTTTTCATTTCTTAATAATTGCATGTGTATTAGTCACTTTACGCATTGCAGGAATAAAATACCTGACCAAAACAGTGTAAAGATGGGGAGTTTATGTCAGCCACATTTCACTGCTGTAGGCAGTCACATTAAGCAGTGGGTGGGGATGAGATGGAAGCTGAGAGCGGTGAATATGCACTTGTGTTCATCATACTTTCTTTTGTTCATCATACTTTCTTTTTATTCAGTTCAGGATTGCAATTTATAAAATGATACTGCCCACATTTAGGGTGTCTGCTCACCTCAATTAACAACCTAGGAGTCTTTCATACATGCTCAGAAATTTGTCTCCAAGGGATTCTAAATCTCATCAATTTGATATCATCCAAGTGACCATGCAACGACTTAGAAAACATTTCAATAAACTGGAAAATAAAGAAGGAATAGATCAGCTGGTCGGTGGTGGTGCACACCTTTAATCCCAGAATTTGGAAGGCAGAGGCAGGCAGATCTCTGAGTTTGAGGTCAGCCTCGTCTACAGGGGGAGCACCAGTTCAGCCAGAGCTATATAGTGTCTCAAAATCAAAAAGAAGGAACAAATCATTTTCTAGATACATATGGCCTACCAAAATTAAGCCTAAAGGATATCGAGGTCGGCAGCAAGTCAATCAGTAATAGAAGTTTTCCAACTATAACCAGGCCAGGCCAAGATGGGTTCACTGCTGAATTCTACCAGACCTTGGAAATGCTCACACAGAAAACCATCAACTATTCTTTCCACTAAAGAAAGGCAGTAGTGTTAGCAAATTCGCTTGATGAAGTCTGTGGTACTCTGATATATAAACGTGACAAAACAAACAAGTCAAAGAAGAAAATATTAGAACCATCTCCTAGATGAGCATGGATACAAAAATTCTGAGTCAAATACTTGCAAACCTGGCTAAGATGTGGCTCAGCAGTTACGAGCAAATAAGACATAAACAGTAGAATGCCCACATACACGTGGAAGCTTAACAACACTCTACTCAATGATAACTTGGTCAAGGAAGAAATCAAGAAAGAAATTAAAGACTTTCTAGAGTTTAATGAAAATGAAGCCACAACATACCCAAACCTATGGGACACAATGAAAGCAGTCCTAAGAGGAAAACTCATAGCTTTAAGTGCCTCCAAAAAGAAACTGGAGAGAGCATACACCAGCAATTTGACAGCACAACTGAAAGCACTAGAACAAAAAGAAGCAAATTCACCCAAGAGGAGCCAAAGGCAGGAAATAATCAAACTCAGGGCTGAAATCAACCAAATAGAAACAAAAAGAACTATACAAAGAATCAACCAAACCAG
>JADRCD010151120.1:0-20608 GCA_019843815.1 Montemys delectorum
TCCTTAAATAGAAAGCCCAATGGTTGTGCAAGCCTAGAGCAGAGGGTTTTGTTGTCCCATATTCTTCAACAAAACCACAAACTAGTTGGAAGTGTGCTTTATCGGATCTCAGTTACCCTATTTGTTTCCTTCCATTTTCCAGCTTCTACAGCCACTGCATGGCTTTGGCACCAAGGCTGCTCTACACAAATGGAAAAGTGATAAAGTGCAGTGGTGAACAGACTTAAACAGAGGAGGCAAGAAGGAGGAGGGAGAGATTCTAGGGAGCCTAACACAGGCTGGGATAGAAAAAAAATATTGCCCCCAAAACTCCCACTGCCATCTTGAACCACCTCCCTTGAGAAAGGCGCCAGACTGAACAGCCCACCCATCTGGCCTCTCCATGCCACTCAGGCCCATCTGGTGAAAACTGGCTGCACACTCCCCATTCACAGAGACAGGAAACTTAGAGCCTGTCGCCTAGCTCTGAGTTACCCTAGCTCTTAATTCTTCTTTAAGTATCAAGTTCTTCACCTAAAAATGGAAGCTTACATTAATTACGTTGATAGCTCTCACTCCTGGCCTGTGACTGACAGTAAGAAATACATCTGACACCTGAACCCTGCAGACACACGTTGGGTGAGGCAGTCTGCCCCGTTACTGAACAATGCCAATCTTTATGACCCACCATGTCTCCTCCATTATTGTCACCTGCACGCTTTTACTAAAGTGTAGCCTAAGTACAGTGGAGAGAACCCATCGGAACTTAGCAGCATGATATAGTTTCAAAAACTAAAAACACCCATGTGATACAGGCACAGCAACCCAGCTCCTCAGGAGGCTGAGATAGGAGTCAGCCTCCCCACCCCCTTTCTCTCTCCCTCTCCCCCACCCTCTCCCTCTCCCTCCTCTATCTGTCTTTTGTACATGTGCTTGAGCGTGCGTGTGTGCGAGCACACACACACACACACACACACACACACACACACACACACACACACACACGCCCAGTGTACCACTGAGGTATAAGGTATAAAGGACCTTTGTTTAAACCTTAGTACCAAAGGAAAAGAAAAGAAAAAGATTTACCAGTAAGCAGCCCTCAGATCAAAGGGCAGAACAACATTAGTACCTTGGCAGCCCTTCCCATTCTCTCCCCAACCCCAGCTCCTCCCCTAAGGGTAATCACTCCCCAGACTTGTAAGGCATTTTTTTTTGCCTGCTTCGGTCCTTTATAAAAGGGAGTTATGAAACTCTGTGCCTGGCTTGTCTTCTAGTTGTATGTTTTTGAAGCTCACTAGCATAGCTGAATGTACTGCCCCACTGTGGGAAGAGACTGCGCTTGTCCACTCGAGGTTGGGTGTGGCATGTGTTTGTGTTTGGCACACCAGTATGTGGCTTGTGAGTTTGTATTACATGCACCCGTGCGAAGACTTCATGGGTATACTTCACAGAGCGGAGACACTTGTATGCCTTTGCTCTGAATGGTTGGTACTGCAGAACAGTGCTCCAAAGTCAGCATATGAATTCAAGCCAACCAGTGTGAGTATATTCCAGAGGCTTTACATGGCCATAGACACGGCAAAATTCATCTCTTCCACTCAAGCCTTTCTAATGGAAGTGTGGTAGTGGTAGCATTTATTTCATGGTGGTTCCCACTGATCATTTTCTCAAGAATAGTGATGTTTCCATGGCTTTTGGGGGCTGTTTTTCTACCCTCTTTTTGGAAGCATCTAAGTCTTTTGCCCTTTTTTTTTTGTTATTGATTTATATGAAGAGCTGATTCTTTCCTACTACATATACATTGAATAAGGAATCTTTGTTGAAGAGTCAAGCATGGTGGGGTGAGCTTGTAACCCCAGTGTTTGGCAGGGGAGGTTAAGACAGGAGAACCACAATGTCCAGGCCAGCCTGGACTAAAAAGAGAACCCATTTCAACAAAACAAAACAATCAAATACATATATCTTCTAGGTTAATGGGTCATTCTAATTAATTTTAATAAATGATGGTCTTGAATCACTAAATTAATTTCATAGCTTGAAATGGATCACCACCCACAATTTGAAAATGGCTTCAAATTGGTTGTGTGACTTCCACGGGTCTGGAGCTCCCCTAAAGGCCCCACTGGCTCTATAGCAGTCAGAACATTTCCGTGTCTGCAGCCAGTAACTGTCTGGAGAGCAAAGGCCAGCATATTAGTTTTATTTAGTTAAAACCAAATAACAAATCTATTTTCTATCTTAAATGATAACAACATCCAATTCTCTTGAGATTCTAAGTCTGCCAGCCCCTTAGCCCAGACTACCCAGACTAAAGGAAAGAACTTTGGGAATGAACAAGTTGTGGAATACCTCAGTGATAGACAATATGTTTTCCCAATATGGCTCTTTACCCAGAGATATAGCAGGCCCTCAGATAGTCCCAAGGATGGAAGATATTGCCAGAGGTCCTTTATACCCAACAGGTATGAACAACACTCTTTTAGTTCTGCCAACAGTGGCCCCTGGATCCAGGTTTCCCCAGAGCTAGGATACTTGAGGGTCATTCTACTCAGCCTTCTCCCTCCCCCAGCTCCTCAGAGCAGCTTTCTCCACAGACTCAAAGCTTCAGGAAGTATATAGGGTGAGCCTATTTAACCCAAGATAGTGGAGCTAGTCAGTTGACAGAACTGGCTATAGAGCCAGATTGACTGACTTCATGGCTCAGGTTATACTTCTTGGTGGGAACCAGACACTGTGTGGAGACTGGTCATGCTTAAAGGACTGGAGGTTGACATACACACATACAACCCCCTGTGCACACGCACACACAGATGCACATGCATATGCATATGTGCCCATACACAATAGGCACGTACATAAGTATATTCATGCTGCTGGGTTATTTTTCTCAAAAATCTGTGGGCTGCACACAAATGGTCTATCACACACTCAGCGGAGTCTTACCTTGTGCTGCTTTGAAAATGTTTAAGAGTCTCTAATGCATGTATAATTCAAAAGCACAAAGTGTGGGGCATTTATTTTACAGTTTACAACTCTCCTTGCCACTCGTTAGCTCATCTGCTGTTCCCAATAGCCTTCTAAACATACATAAATACATGATGCTTTGCATGGCCCCTGACCTGATAGTCTAGGACCCTCACTCCAGGGACATGAGTTCTCGCTGTCCAGGACTAGAGCTGTGACCCTGGCTATGGGGTGGGAGAGTTTGTACAGCTCTGGAACCTGCCTTCATTTGTCCTTTTCAGCTGTGTGTTTCCATAGCAGTCTATCTTTATGAGGTTCTGAGTGTTAACTTAAGGACTTTCTTGGCTTGGAGTTATGTTTGTGTGAGAGTTTATCAGTTATGGACATTTCTCTTCTAGGTCTAATAAACATGCTGCATCTTCTTGTTCCTTTTTTTTTTTTTTAAATTAAAGTTGCCTCTGCCTCTTGTCCTCTTTTAGCCTAAAGTAAGTAATTCCATCACCAGCTAATGAACTCGAGGACTCATATTGATTGGGTATCTCTTAGGGACCAGGTACTAAGTGCCTTGTGACCATTACCCCCAGCACAGACCCTCTCTGACAGGTATGCATTAGCTTCTCCGTCTCACAAATGAAGAGATAGAAGTTTGGAGATGAGAAGTGACAGTGTATAGCCACATACAAAGTCAGCAAGCCTTAAAAGCCAGGATTGGACCCTGGTCCCACTGACCAGCAAATGTTCCACTGCCGGAGACTGCCAGAAGGAGCATCTTGCTTACTTACTATGAGTTAGCTAAACCATGCGGATGAGAGAGCAGCAGCAGTGGGGCCATCTCACCCCGTTCTCCTCCACTTCTCTAAGCTCAGACTTACACAGCAGCCTTCCCACCAGCCAGCTCAGCATGAGCAAAAACTGCAGTGAGAACCCAGGCTTGCCTTGCAGCGCCCCTCCGGCTGGCAGTGGCCCGCAGTTTGTGTTCTAGGCTGGCTCCATTTGTAAGGTGACATTTGCTGGGTTGGTAAGATGAGCTGAGCAGGACTTGTCCTAGCAATGAAACTATGTGGAATTATTGGAAGAACAAGGGATTTAAAATATGGTCCGGAGTGTCGTGGGGTAGGGTTGTGTGTTTGCTGCACAGCTGTGGTTAGGACTGTCAGGCAGGGAAAGGATGGCGGATGGGAGGAGGAGGAAGAAGAGTGGATTTCCAACCAAGAAAGTCGAGAGAATGCTCTAAAAGGCTTGGGTACGGACAGACACCAACTCCGACAGTAGTTCCTGGAGCTCCAGGTCCAGCCTAGACATCCATACTCTGACAGTGGAAATAGCTCCACACTTCTAACACCCTTTCGTCTCTGAAAGCCCATAAGCCCGTGAAATATATGCAAATCGCTACAGCAATAAACCCATCTTCCCTGCTCATTGTTCTTGGGGTGGGGGGAAAACCTTTATTATAAAGTAAATGGAAATGAAGTTACCTATTAAAAAGGCATATTTAAAAGGCAGGGTGGGGGGAGCACCTGTAACATTAACTTAAGTCATGAATACTCTGAAGTGGAAAAAAAATGACTCACTTTTTAAAAAAATCTTCTTAAAAGGGTCTAAGAATAGTCCTTCAAATAATCCTTGAAGTACGCAATTTTAATTTGGACACATGGTAATTTCAGTCTACCTGTTGGAAAAGACAAGAAAGAAATCAGTCACTATTGATGAGGATTGCTCTTCTTACAAGTGTCAGAGAAGATTCTGGAAGCTTAGGGCTCGTGCAGGAGTGAGTGGGAGGTGGTGGGGGGTGGGGGGAGGGGCACAGCATTACAGTAGCCCTAAGCTGAGGCTAGGTTTCACAATGCAGGTAGTAGTGCTTGGTTTGAGCAAGGGCTCAATCAATCTATATGGAATAGATGAAGAAGGGTAGATGAATGAGGGTTATCATCAAACTTTGATACAGAGAGCTGCCCTGTAGGCTTAACTTTTCAACTCTGTGGAAGAAACAAAATTTCTTGGCACTGAGCATATTATGAGAAATGGCACTGAAGTCATGTTGGTGGTGTGGTAATATGAACGAGGAATGCTGGGCCAGCTGTATCTATGACCAGAATTCTGGCTCTGCTGTTGGTATCAGCTCTAAGCTGACTGATTTATGACTACTGTTGTGCTTAAATTGGATACATAGGCCATTCATTAATTTTTAGCCCTTTTCTTTTTCTAACATAAGGCACTGAAGACCATAAATTTCCCTCTAAGTGTTGTCTTGGCTGTATTCCACAACTTTTGATATTTAATATCTCCTTGATAGTTCATTTGTAACTATTTTATAATTTTTATTGTCATTTCTTTTTGACCCAAGAGTGAGTTAGTAGTGTGTTTGTAAAATCTCTCAATACAGTTTTAAAAGATACAAAATAGAAAATGTCTCATCTTCCTGTTATTGACTTTTAGCTTAATTGCATTGTGGTGAGAAAATGCGGTCTGTAGGATTTTGATTCCTTGAAATTTATTGGGAAATGTTTTATGGACTAAGATGTAGTCAACTTTTGTAAATGTCTTGTGTATGCTTAGAATATTAACGCATTTTCTGATGTGATCTCTGGCCAGTTTCATGTTTGCTTCCTGTCTTTCTTTCTTCCTCCTTTCCTGCTTTCTACCTCCTATCTTCACCCTTCTATCTTGAGACAGGGCCTCATGTAGCCCAGGCTGGCCACAAAGATACTATGTAGTTGAAGATGAGCTTTAACACCTGGTTCTCCTGCTTCCCACCTCCAGAGTGCTAAGTGGGGATTGAACTTGGGACTTTGTGTACCCTAGGCAAGCTTAGGCCAGTTTCTTTCAGTTCCATCTACACTCCCATTTCTTTGTTGGTGAAAGAGGTTGTGAGTAACCCACACAGCTCCAAATTACACTTAGTTCTGGTGACAAAACCCAGACAGACAACAAACCACAAAAGCAAACCACAGAGAGTATAAGAGAAAGCAGCCAAGGTTGGGCTAACTTTTGCTTATTATAATATTAATGGCAGCATCTCATGCTCTTCAACCATTTTAAGTTTCTAAATAATAAGCACATTTGTCACTGGGTCTTAGCAAGTCTGTTTGAACAGAAGCTGTGGTGTCACTCAGAAAGGTAGCGGGTAGGACATTGCAAAGGAAGAAACTCCTGATGTGTGTGTGCGTGTGCGTGTAGGCATGCTTAAGCATGAGAGTGCACACACAGTTAGTCACTCTGCCCTGAGTACTGGAACCCGGATCCCCTACTCTTTCCTCTGTCACTCCTTGCCTTGCTCAGATACATCTTCTCCCTCACTGTCCTTGAGATCCGTTCCCATGATCACCTGCAATGCTGCCCTCCTTACCCTGATCAAATATGTCTTCTCAGTCACTGTCCTCGAGATCTGCTCCCATGATCACCTGCAATGCCGCCCTCCTTTCTAACCTGCTTCATTCCAAGATTACATTCTGTCAAGATTTTAATATACAACCTCAGGAGGTAAATTCAGAGGCAATCTCCCTGGCAGATGCAATTCTGGAACAGGGCTGGGGTTAGGTAGTGGGCGGTGAGCAGAGCAGCACTGAGCTGACAGAGTTCCAGGACTCTTTCTCTAGCACACGCCCTTCCCATGACCTTGTCCCCTCCTCCACCGCATGCTCTTTTCTCCTCGGAGCTTAGCTGAAAGATCTGTCTGCATCTTTTTTGTACACCTACGCTTGCTCTTCACGGATCACCGTGGTGTGGCTCTCATCCTCTGAGTGTTCTCATCAGGATCGTGACGAAGACACTGCAAAGGATGGGTTCATGGTGGCCTGTCTGACTCATCTGCAACAGGAACTGCCCATCCTTCTGGAAACTGTCCTGCCTTAGCATCTGCACCACCAGCTTCTCCCACCTTTTCTGTTTTCTAAGAAGTCCCTTTGGGGTTTGAATTTGAATTTCTGTTATTTCATTAGAATCATTTCAAAAAGAACAATGACCCTAAACCATCATTTATTAAACACATACTAAGTTCATGCTGGTTAATGTATTGAGCACCATTTTATTCCCCTTCATTTGCACAATAACCACCAGAGGTGGATGTTATTATTTATATTTCCCAGGTGAGAGAATGGAAGGACCACTCAGCTGAGGCATGGGAGATTAGGAGTCAAACCCCTGTTTCATCTCATCCAGAGCATATGAGCCCCACTGTGGTCCTCACTCCTGCCAGCCTCCTAGCTCTCTTGGCCTCTGGGATTATCATCTCCCCATAATGTTACACTGTCCTCCCTTGACCTTGTCCTGCCTCCCCAGAAGGCCTCTGGTCTGAAAAACAACTTATTGGTCCAGGCCCTGTCTATATGTCCTTCCTCCATGCTCTTGCCAAGCCTGCTCAATAAAACTACTCTCATCCCTCACTGTGAAAATTCTACACACCAAGCTCCTTATTGGTCCCCTAAGAACTGCCCAGACTGAGCTCACTGCTTTTGAGAAGTCTAAACAGAAGCAGCCAAACAAAAGGATTTGTTCTCAATGTTTCTTTTTTCTTGGTTTGCTTTCTTTCTTTGATTGTTGTTGTTTTTAGTTTAATTGTATTTATTTATTTTATGTGTATGGCTGTTTTGCCAGTATGTTACTACATGCATGTCTAGGACACATGGATATTAGAAGAAGGCATTGAATCCCTTAGAACTGGAGTCATGGATGGTTGGTTGTGTTGCATGTGGGTGCTGAGATTTGAACCAGGGTCCTCTGGAAGAACATCAAGTGATGATCCATCTCTCCAGCAACCCTAAAGATGTTTTTTTTTTTTTTTTTAATGCTCACCCTTGGAAACACTATACCAGGCTATTGTTAGAATGGGAAGAATATTACTAGAAGTCATGGTGCTTGGGTAAGGGGAAAGTTCTTCTCAGAACTTGTGCATGGACGATATTCACATGATCTATCTAGCCAGGATGGTTGCCAAGGTTACTAAACCAGGTCTTGTCAATTTCCTTACCCAATTGCCACATTTTAGAATCCCATTTACACATCAAGCCGCACTCAAATGACTCCTCATTCTTGAGAGATTCACCTTCTCTTTCTCTAAGAGGTGTAAATGAACCCACTTTCACTCCAGATCATCTTTGCTAGCTATGTCACACTTGGCATTCCATCATCCATCATGAATGTCACAGTTCAAGAGGAGCTGCAGCATTCTTCTCATTGCAGCCTCTGGGCTCAAAGGTGAAGTCAGTTCATTCCTGTTCCATTCAGAACCAAACCTAGGGCTTGGCACATAAATGTCAGTGACTGAAACAGGATGGCATTGGCATACAAAAATCACCAAATGCAGATCTCCGTGGTAGAAATTAAAAATACTGGGTACTAAAGAAATACCAAATCCATCCAAAGAGATAAGGAGCCCAAAAGGAGGAGAATGTTTCCATTGGACATGAAATTTGTGCACCTTGGCTCACAAATATGTCAGTGAGGTAGTTTTTCACATGCTCCAGGTGAATTAAACATTGGAGACCTACATTCCGACACATACCAGTTCCCACAGTCAAAAGATCAGAACTTAGAAAGGGCTTCAGGCAGAGTCACTACAACCTGGGATCAGTAGAAGGACCAGAAGGGCTGTTCCATGCAGCTCTCCACTCCCAGACCAGCAAATGAAGCCTCCAGGAAGCCAAGTGCTTTTGGTATCACTAAAAATAAACTCCCCAAACTTCATCTTGATATATTGCAGCTGCAATTTACAGCGTCTAGAACTTCACATGGTATAATTAGCAAATGGATTACAATGATTTATTTTTGGTTTCAAAGCTCAAATGAACACAACCTTCCAGTCGAATGGGAAAAGAAGAAGCTTGGAGCCAGCCACATTCCTCCAGCCCCCTTCCAAAGCCATAATTTCCATTCTGGCAGGCATCCATCTACTGATGTCCAGTAGCCATGCCATGAGAGGGGACAGGAACTCTGGGTTCTGGTGTGCCTAGGAAGTATGACTTTGGTGATAAAGCCTCTAACAGGGTCTAAGTCTTCTCTTCTAGTAACCAGGAAGAGGCCTTACTCACCCTGTTTACATACAGGGAAACCCAAAGCATTCACTATGGAAGAGAGAAGAGCCAGGAGCCTTAAATTGATCTACAAGCATTAGCATGTTCTAAGCCAAACACAGCAGAGACTAATTTCACAGAGGGATTCCCTCTTCCCTCAGCTGCCTTGGCACAGGGAGGAGCCTACTGGGCTCCTTCTGAGAGTCTCAGTGGAGCATGGTACTGAGAGAGGTTGGGCCATACAGCTAAAGGAAGACAGGCCTGGCCAGCCTGGGAGCAGAATTGTCTTTGTGTTTTCCTTCCTTACATGTGCCAGGAATAACAACCCCTCCAAGTACTTTTTATAAAATGGCCATAATGTGTAACTACCTCAGAAGACTGCTCTGGTGATAAAGCGAGAGGTGTGTAAAAGAAGTTTTTTGTTTGTTTGTTTGTTTGTTTTTGTTTGTTTGTTTTCCAAGACAGGGTTTCTCTCCGTCTGTCCTAGAACTTATTCTGTTGACCAGGCTGGTCTCAAACTCAGAAATCCGCCTGCCTCTGCCTCCCAAGTGCTGGGATTAAAGATGCGCGCCACCACTGCCCAGCTGTGAAAGAAGTTCTAATAAATGAATGGTAGAGATTTTTGTTAAGTAAATAAACTCTAAAACCACTTTTTCTTTTGTACGCCTGTGTGTGCATGTTTGCACATGTGTAGTCGCACACGTGTGAGGTCCATGTTATGTGCTGTTCTCTAACTTTTCAGAGAGGCCAGCCAGCAAGCCCCAGGGATCCTCTTGCCCCTGCTTCTGGAGCACCAGGATCACAGTCATATGCCACCTCATTTATGTAGATGTTGGGGATCCAGACTCAGGTCCTCATGAACAGCAAGCGTAGTACTGACTGAGCAAACCCCCAGTCTCCCAGCGTATCTCCTTCTGCCGAAGACCTTATCTGACCAAGGCCCTATGGGATGTGCCAGGGCTAAGGACAGAGCACGAGAAAGCCTGGAAGGTTATCTTCTCTAGTTCTCTGCATGGTGCCTAGGCAGAGGGAGGTCTCCCAGCTGAGCCATCTGCAGCTAAGAGAGAGGACTGGGTTTCAGGTCGAAGCATTAACAGATTGCCTGCCACTCTCAGCACTCCTCACTTAAACAAGTCAAATCCCACAAACCACTGACACAGGAGGTGAAATGAGGGGACCAAGGATTGTTATATGGACGAAAAGAGTGCTTCTCACTGTGCGGGGGGGGGCGGGGGGGAGGAGGAAGGCAGTATATACCCAGCACCCACCCGCTGCCAGGCACAGGACTAACACTTTCACATTGTCCTCATGTGCAAACTCGCTACCTGCTGCAGTGCTCCGTCACCCATCCTGGGCATGTGCACTGAGAATCTGTTTGTATCTCTTGACTCTCTTAACGATCCCGGTTTTCATTTGCCTCTCCTCACAGGCTCCAGTAAGCTGAGAGAACTTCAGCGCCATGGTCTGTCATCTCCAGACCTGCCTGAGTCTCCTGACAACTTTCATAGCCAACAATGGTGGGCTTAAAGAGCTTTGGACAATGAGAGAAACTGGAAAGATTGAATTCTGTGTTCAAGATGGCTCACAAGCATCTCTCCTTCTACCACTCACCCCACAGCTCCATCCAAGACACAAAGGCCACCCTCTTGAGAGCGGTACTCACCCCTCTCTCCACTCTCTCAGGCTCACTTAGACTGAGTGCCTGGGGAAGCCTCATTCTGCACACACACCGAATGACCATCCTCTCACCTCTCTCCTTCAGAGCCCCGTAATCACATCCAGATCTCACTGGCTGGATAATAGTTTTACCACTGAGGACTGCATCCAGGGCCTCCTAAGCAGGCACTCTATCATGGTACTTTCCAGCCGACTTAACTTTTTATTTTGAAATAAGGTCTTCTAACTTGCCCAGGCTGCTCTCAAATTCACATTTTTGTCCAGCTTCCCATTCTGGGGAATTTTAGGCCTGTGTTGTCAGAAGGGCCTATAAGAGATTCTATGACCAAGGTCTAGACTGAATGACAGTCCTTTGAGCAGACACAATCATGTCTGTCCTCTGGGAGCCAGGCACACAGTGACCTCATCAGCATCTGTTTTGTTGATGTCTGTATAGCAATACATGCACCTAGTAGGTCCTTAGGTCCTTAATAAAATCTTACCAAGGACATTGCTGTGTAATCAACTCCTTTTTTTCCTGAAGGTGGTTTGGCTTGACCCTCCCTCCTCTGGCCTCCCCTGAACGTGGTGCCTTTCCAGCCCTTATTTACTCCTGTGATTTCACCACTATCCAGGAGAGTAGCTTGTCTTTCCTGCAGCCCATAGCCGCTTAGAGAGGAGAGCAGAGGAGGTCCATGAAAGGGAAGACCTGAGTTTGGACTCTTGGAAAGGGACACACAGCTGGCAGAGACCTCACAGCCTATTTCTGGAGCCGAGTCTCCAGCCTAGAGTTCTGGCTTCATGGGCAAAAAAATGCCTTTCTTTTTCTTCCTTTCCTTTCTTTCCCCCCTTTGGTGGGAAATAAATGGTTAGCCATTAAGATGTAAAATGCAGCTGTCACAGTTCATAGAACAACAGACAGGTTAATATGGGTTCTTAAGAATGTCATTTCCTCGTATTAACCCTAGAGCAATGGCGACCTATCAAGATGCACTGTGGAGGGCTCCGGAAGCTGTCTGCATTTCTACTTTAATAATATTTGATGTTTAAATAACATTTGATGCTTGTTTCCAAGTAGAGTCAGATACTCTGCTTTTTTCCTTCTCTCTCCCTTCCTCCCTTCCCCCCCCTCCTTGCTTCCTTCCTTCTCTTCTTTTCTCCCCCCTCCTTTCTCATTCCTACTCGGAGTATATTGGTTTTGGGGTTCTCCCATTCACATGCATATGTGGGTTACATTGGAGTTTTGTCTTTGTCTCTAGAACTTTCTGATCCCTGAGTCCTCTTCTCTTTTCTATTCCTTATCTCTCGGCATCTCCCAGGCCACCCATCCTACCTGCTTGCCACCTGCCATAGAACTAATGTAACTTTCAGAATGTTTCAGGTCCCTCCCTGCAAGGGGTGAGATTTTTTTTTTTTCTCTCATGATAGGTGATAGCAGTCATGGCTGGCCATTTCCAGCAGAAGTGAAGAGTCAATGTGCCCAGAAGAAATGCCTAGTGGTCATCCCTGCATTATGCAGACCTGAGGGCTGGGATTAGCACTAAGCCTCCACCTAGCTGGCAGTCTAAGAAAGTGACGTTTGGGCCTGTCCTGCCCATCACACTATTTTGGTTCTAGGACTCGCTGGTACCCTAGGATCATCCATGGAGCAATCCTATGTGTCAAAGGGCTATTTGTGGGATGCCCACTAGAATTTGGTTTCACTTTGGCTTTGTTGTGCTGTGCATAATGTACATTTCATAAGAAGTCTTCGAGGGACAAGCTGAAGGGTAAAATCTTATACCATCAAAACTGCTTTCAGTTCCTCCAATGGGCAAGGTTCTCAGACCCTAGTACTCTATGCACATGGTCTTCCTTAAGCTCTGATCCTTCTGGCCTCCCTCCATTTTCCTTGTTTTTCTTTTAAACCTTCGCTCAACAAGTGTACAAAGTTGCTACCCAGCAGTATGTTTTATGTCTACAGCTATGGTGACTAAGTTGACCTAGAATTTTCCTTTTGGAAGTCCTAGCCCTCAGCTCCTAAGTACATAAGCTCCTAATCCTCAGCAGACTTCTGGTTCTCACCATTTTGGTCCTCAGCATCCTGGTCCGAGATTTTTTTGTCCTCACAGTCCTTGACTTCTGGGTCCTTAGGCTCTTGGTCTTCATTCAGACTTCTAGTTCTTAGCATCTTGCTTTTTAGCATCCTGGACATCAGCCATTTACTTGGTATAGATGGCCACCAGCTCTCAGGGATTTTGCTCATGTTGTGAGCCTGCCTGGAAGGCACTTTCTGTTATTGTCTTAGGTCTATTATCTACTCCTGAGGCCTTTCTCATGAGCCTCTGTTACCTCCATATTTTTCTTCTGATCTATCTTCACTAGAATCCATAGCCATTGTCTTTTTCTGCTATAATCACATAACACTGTCCTGTATTGGTGGGTTCTATGTCCATTATTCTGAACTATACAAGGCCAGAGACTGCTTTTCTATCACTGCATCCCAGCAGTGAGCAAGCCAACAAGTACTTGAGGTATTTTGAACTTAATTGGACCACTGTCACATTTCTAACCAGTGTCCTCTTACCAGCCCAGGCTGTAAGGAAGAGCCGAATCATCCTTCTCCTGCCCTTTATTTTTCCAGTAAAGCACAAACTGATCTGTCCCATAGCCTCCTTTGCCCCCAGAATTTGTTCTTGGCTCACACAGGCTTTATGAGCCCAGCACCTGCATCCTCAATGTCTACTTAATGCTCTGGATTATCTGAGGATGTGCTGGTGAGCTAGTGGATACAGGATTCACCTTTGTATCATTTTCACAAATAAGATGCCTGCCAGCACTGCAAGCCCTGCTTTCTGCATCCAACAATTTTGGTTCCTCAAGGCAGGCACAATGATTTCCTTCTTCAAAGTTTGTCAGACCACGAGGGACTGCAGAAACGGGCAAGATCTTGTCTTGGCATAAGACCACTGGGGTCAAGCCTCAGCACTGACGTGCCAATTCTAAGGCCTTGGTGACTTTTTATTTCCTGCTAGGAGTCTCCAGGTCCTCATCTGGACATTAGCATGGACCACACCACCTTTCTGCTGTCGCTTACAAAGATTAACTTCAGAGGATATAAGACTCTTGGGATATGGAATGTAACACTAGATTCTCAGTGAGAAGTGACTGTTGGCCTCTTGCATGAACGGGGAAAGCTAACAGAGTAAGAAAATCATGCTTTCTTATGGTTTATAAATCTGAAATTGATGTTATGCACAATATCCCAGTGAATTCTCCAGCAATGTATTACTGAGGTAAGGTAATGTATTACCTTACAGAGAAAATAATTGAGGTTCAGAGACATTGAATGATTTGCCCAAGAACACAAAGCCAGAGGAAGGCAGACAGGTTGTTCTGGACTAGCTAACGCTGCCTTAAAATTTGGACTCTTTAGGAGCTCCTGGCTACAGAATGGGACATTTACACATTTACATGGGTCTTCAATTAATGGATAAGTCCTTAAGTTCGGATGGTTACCTCTAGCATGGCTAAAGTCCCTCCAAAACACCAGTATGGTTAAGGTGGTTTATACTTACTGCATAGCCACTGTCCCATTTATCTTCCTGGAGGTGAAGCTGAGGTACGGGAAGTGGAATGGACACCTGTCACTCCTGGGCCTACAGAACCAGCACCTCCATTCTGCTCATCCTCCATACCTTAGTTTGCTTTCTGTGGCTGGGATAAACACCACGACCGAAAACAACTTAGCGAGGAAAAGGTTTATTTCAGCTTCAAGTTATAGGTAATCATGGAGGAAAGTTGGGGCAGGACCTGGAGGTGGGAACTGAAGTAGATGTCACAGAGGAATGCTGCCTATGAGCTTGCTCCCATTGCTTGCTCAGCCTGCTTTCTTATACCACCCAGGACCACCTGTCCATGGATGGCACCATCTACAGTAGGCTAAACCCTTCTATATCAATCACTAATCAGTAAAACATTATACAGAGTTGACTCCATGCATCCTGATGGAGGTGTTTTCTTAGTTGAGGAGCCATCTTCCCAGATGATTCTAGCTTGTGTCAAAATGATAAAACAAAACTACTAACCAGGATACTCCATCACAGTGATCTTGGAAGCCAGGACTGCTAGGCTACTAGTAAGGGGTGGGACATGACCTTCATGTGTGACAAGAATAAGACATGGATCTTTGTGGGTCAGCTAAACAAAGTTTGGGACCCTCGCTCACTGAATCTCTCCCTAGCCCCTAGCCTGCCTACTGATTCCAAGTTCAAACTATGGGCAGAACACCAGATTAATGTGGAGAAAACAACAGTTTGGGCCCATAGGGCTTTCCTTGATCTCATCCTAGGCAGGAGGCAGCATCACCTCCACTTAGACAGGGAACTGATAAGAAAGGATTAAATACTTTCTCCATCACCATATAGCCGCTGTCTCCAAGCTCGACTTCCCGTGGTTTCTAGGATGCTGCTCGTCCTTTGTCTCCTCATCTGTGACAAGGGAGGAGATGGACCCTTCCACCAGTCCTCTCAGTATGGAGAAGCTAAGGGTGTCTACACTCCTCCTGCTGGGCCCACTCTCCTGGCCTGTCCCAGTTGGTAAGAAAGATGACAGAACCACACATTCACTTACTCAGTCTCTCATTGCTTACGTCATTGTTTACACTATTGCTCCACCCCGTCATTCAACTAGCTATTCATTTATCCACTTTCATTCATTCACCACCGTTCCATCCATTCATTTATATTCATTTCTCCACATTTCAGCACCATATATTTACTCATTTATTCACTGACTGGCTCCTTGATATATTAATTCACTTTTTCATTCATTGATTCCCCTTGCTTACCCTTTTTTTTTTTATCTACTCATTGGATTAACTCATTGGCTCTTTTCAGTCACACCCCCTTCTTTCCCTCCCATTCCCTATACACCCACTTACTCACTCCCTGCCTGCCCCTTTCTCCTCCCTCTCTGCTCTTCGGCACAGCACAGTATCCTACCAGGAAGCTGAACCTCCCTTGGCTAGGTCCATTAGCCCTCCCTTCCAGAACATTCTCTTCCATTTGAACATCAGCTTGCTGAGCTGTACAGGCATGTCCCCTGGTGTGCAGGGGACAAGCTTTCCACTCAGGAACAGATGTTCCTGTAATTACTGTTTTGACTTTCACCCCCTAATGCCAGAACATTCTTTCCACAAACCCCCGCAGCACACAGGAAAGCAAGCAGGCAGCCTGGGCAGGGAGCTCAGTGCCTGGGGGTACAGATTCCACGGCCTGGTGTAGCACTGGCAGTCGGGCAGGGCATTTAGAAGACCTCTTTACTCCAGGATCTCTGGTCTCAGCCGACTAGGGACAGGCGAGCAAGATCTGAAAAATCAATATGAGGCCTCCTAAGAGGAGGGCTGATGGATGCCAGGCATGAGCAGCCTGGTGTCATTTTACCTTAGTGACAGGCCACAGAGTCAGAGAACATTTGCCGCCATGAAGGACAAGTATATGAGAGCAGAGGGTGGAAGCAATACTTCCCTGGCTTCTTATCTGTGCTGGGTGTTTCTCATACTCCAAGGCTATTATCCCTCATTGCTGTCGCCTCCTTCACTTTCCAGAGTTTTAGCTGGTCTTGTGACCTCTCAGCCAGAGACTACATTTCCCAGATTCCCTTGCTGAGAAGATGCACAGACTGAGTAGTGGCCTATGGGTGTGAGTTGAACCTATCGGTGCAACATCTCTGCTGTGCCCTCGAAAAGAAGCCGAGTGTTCTCCATTTCCCTCCTCTCCGCCCACAGCAGAGAGTGGCCCGGAGAGACTTACCGTCAGCTGACTTTGGGGTTAAGGAAGTGTTTCAGGGCATGAAAGAAAAAGAGAGAGAGAGAGAGAGAGAGGTAACCCTGGTTCCTCGAGAAACCAGGGAGACAGAATTTGTCTCTTGGCTGGGATTTCAGGCATCACGCTTGGCCTCAGTGGGGTGCTAATAAAGTAGCGAGCCAGCAGGGACTACATGCTATAGAAAGAGGATGTGCTTCTCCTTACATCCTGTTTCCTGGAGAAACTTTCCTCAGAGACACACGCTTGCTTCCTCTCCTCTCCTTATGCTCTCTTTTGAGTTCAGAGTCCTCTAAAAACTCATCTTACCTCAGAGCCCCAGAGTACAGTCACGCAGTCTTTGATGACGTAATTAGTGGTTTAAAATGAAGTCACAGCAGGTTAGAGTGGACGCTACATCCAAGGACAGCCTTTATGAAAAAGGAGCAGGCATTGGTCAGGGTTGGGGTGCTAGGTGAAGGTGTAGGAGGAGCTTAAATCAGCATATATACAAGCAGAGCATGTCAAGGACTGTGGGCAGCAGCCAGAAGCGGAGCTAGGAAATGAAGAATCTCTGAGTAGAGTGTGTGGTGCAGGGGGGAGGAAGATGACCCACTTCACCCCAGGTGGCCTACAGAAAGCAAACTTTTCCTTTCTGCTATGGTTCAATGGGGTCTTATCCCCCTACCTCCACACCCACCCCCATCCCCACTCTCCTCTTCAGAAGGTCAAAACTGCATAGGGACTGGTCCACCATTGACTGTTGCATGTGGTGGCCAAAATTAAATTCTCAGTGCCTTGATTTGTTCATATGGAAAATGAGGGTAATAATAATACCTTCCTTCCAGAGCTGTGCCATTTAAATTAGTTATTACTGGAGAGCAATTGGAGAGAACTAAACAAACCATTGTCATTGTCAAGGCTTGGCTAGTGCTGATGGTGCTGTGTGAGTGTCTGCTTCCTCTAGTATCACCCTCTTCTTTCTGATTCTTCTACATCTCTGCTAATGCTCGGAATGACTGGCATTGTTTTCATTATGTTTTGGCTTCCCCAGAGCCCCAGAACTTATCAACTCAAATCTTCATTAGCCTCCTTTTGCCAGTGAGGAAACAATCTCAGAGATGAGCAGGGGGCCCCTGGTTACCCTTGGAGACTTCACAGTCTCTTTCTGCACCAAGAGTGGAGCTATCAGACTCCCTAGTATGTGGAACTGGATGAAGTAATGGGCTGCAGCCCATAGGGAAGTCCCTGTCATTGCCAGTAAAGTCAGGCAAGCGCTGTCCAGGTAGAGGACTTTGCATGGCTGAGGGCTTCAGGAAGCTCAGAGAAAGGATAGTACAAACAAGACCGCTCTTCCTGGTGGGCTCCGGAACCTCACCCCTGGGTCAGGGCAGCTCAGTTCCTTGACTCCTCAGGGAGGCAGTCTGCTCCCGCTGTGCAGGGAGGTAAGAATCCCCCTCACCCTACTTGCACAGATGGGCTGAGAGAAAAAGGTTGAAAGGGGAAGCAAGGAGACCAAGAGAAGGAAAGGACAGAGCTGAACCCGCTGGGGCCAGATGCCAGGTCAAGTACTCTGTCTATCATTCTACTGCACCCTTAGAATGGTCCTGTGTTACATGTGCAGAAACTGAGGCAAAAGAGTGCGAGCCACTCATTCAGGCCTTACAACCCAGAAAAGTCATGAGAGCTAATCCTGTCTGGCACTTGCTTCAATGAACACTAGGGGAACATCAGACGTCCATACTGCAAACAGGCAGAGTCCTTACGGTTTCGAGCAGACGCAGGAGGAACTGAAGCCTGAGCAGGTCCCACCATACTTAAGGGGTTGGTTAATGACAACATTTGCTGGTTTAGGTGGTCCTGAGTGGCACTCGACACTCTGTGTAGGACTTTTTAATCTTTGCTTGGGGAACAGCAAGGAGTATGAACATATAATTTTTCATCACATTCTGTTAGCTTGCTTTATATAGTTTATGAGGAGAATAAGGCACCAGGAGATAGTGTGGTGGTTTGAATACGTTTGGCCCAGGGAGTGGCACTATTTGGAGGTGTGGCCTTGTTGGAGGAAGTGTGTCATTGTAGGTGTGGGTATTAAGACCCTTGTCCTGGCTACCTGGAAGCCAGTCTTCTAGCAGCCTTCAGATAAAGATGTAGAACTCTCAACTCCTTCTCTAGCACCATGCCTGCCTGGACACTGCCATGCTCCTGACTTGATAATAATAGAACGAACCTCTGCACCTGTAAGCCAGCCCCAGTTAAATGTTGTCCTTAGAAGAGTTGCCTTGGTCGTGGTGTCTGTTGACAGCAGTAAAACCCTAACTAAGGCAGATGGGTTACTAGTGAAATGGGGGTCACACTATCAGTCAAACTCAATTTCGTAGACTGGTAGTGATTAGTTCCCAGAGAATGAAGAACTAACTGGGTTTTAAAGTCTGCGTAAGAGTTTTCTAAGGCAGAAAAATAGGTTAAGACTGGGTCAGGAAGTTCCAGACAGGAAAAAGATGAGAGAAACTTGATCAACAGTTATGAGACAAAACTGTTGTGTGCCGAAAGACTATCAGGCAGCTAGCTCAGCATGGGTAGAATATAAAGCTGGGGAATAGAAGGTTGAGGTGTCACTTTGGGAATAATGCTGCAGAGGAGAAAGAGACTGGCCCTTGATGAGTTACGAATGCCAAGCATAGATGCTAAGACATGCTGTTCATCCATTAAACACACAGGGGATTTGATTGTTTCCCATGGGGAAAATGAGTTGCTTCTAGCAGGCATCAATGTCATCCATGCCTTTTGTATTCTGGCTCTGCCAGGCTTACCGTTGTCCTCATGGGTGCAAGATGGCTGCCATACCTCTAAGCATTCCATTCTGAGCTCATAGCAGAACCAAGGAAAGAAGGGCTAAGCCCTCACATTTTAGTAGGAAACTCAGTGGTTTACAGGGGACCCACCGGTTTCCCTGAGGCAGGCAAAGATACCATCACTAATGTAGCGAGCACTTGGCACAACCTTGAGGCTCAGGGCCTATCTTTATCTCTAGTTATAAAGTAACACACTGAAAGTGATCCAGGTATCCCAGCCTGGAGCAGAAGGAACTGGGTGGTCTGGGTCTTGTGTCTTCTGCTAAACATACCTTTTTGTGCATTTTAGAAAGCACACTTTGACTTAATGATACCTCCTGGTGAGGGGGATAGAAACCTGGGCAAGGGGAGGGGAACGGAGGGAGTGCCGGGACACAGAGAAAGGCTTGGCACCAGCTTGAGGGTGATGTGCTAATGGAAGCTTGAGGCTGGCTGGCCATCTGCTTTCTAGACTGGGCACCCTCTGGGTCTGTATGACTATGGCCGGGGCACTAATGTTAGACAAGGTAGAGATTCTAAATGAAGAGTCCCACCTGCTGACTCACCAACCATGACACTAGCTGCATACTTTCCCCCTGTGTGGTGGTGCTGAGACCATACCAAGCAGCATCCTGTGCAGAAATGCAATTTTGATCTGCCGCCTGTGCCTGGCAGATGGGGTTCTGCAAGGCACACAGAGGGTATCAGAGAGGACCCGAGACTATTCATTGTCACACCTGGTAACCTGATAAGCTGTCTTGCAGCTGTAGACAAAACCTTTAGTGATGGAGTATACTAATTGTATACTCTCAAGTCCTGCCTACATTCACAGCCCTCTGTGGTGTGAGGGCATCCATTCTGCCACCTGTTAAACCTAGCCCTAGGGGACCAAGCCCAAGCTAGCCTTCAAAGGATGAACATGATCAAGTCTCCTGGTGAGGTGCTATTTCTTTGCTTTAGATGACACTGAGCCTCAGTAGATGGGCCAGCTACCCCAAGGCACCCAGCTTATCCTCTCTAGTTCTTTCTCTCTCTCTCCCTCTCTTTCTCCTTCCCCAACTCCCTCTCTTTCTCTCTCTCTCTCTCTCTCTCTCTCTCTCTCTCTCTCTCTCTCTCTTTCTCTGTTTGCTTGTATACATTTGTTCATGTATTTGAACATATGTGTGTATATGCATGTGTGTATGTGTGCATATGTGTGTGCCTGTATGTTTGCCTGTATGTGCGTATGTGTGTTTGCAGGTACCTGTGTACAGTGTGCACATGTTCACATGTGTGGAAGCCAGAGGTGGTCTTCCTTAGTCACTATGTCTACTATGTTCTGTATTTATTTGTTTATTATCTATCTATCTATCTATCTATCTATCTATCTATCTATCTATCT
>JADRCD010151122.1:0-13221 GCA_019843815.1 Montemys delectorum
TCTGATCTCCTCCTCCAGGAGATCATTCCCCCGGTTTGGTGTCCCAGCCTCTCTCCAGTCAGACAATGGTCCTGAATTTACTTCCCAAGTCTCTCAAATCCTATCTAAGGCTCAAATCCTATCCCCTGGCATTTTCACATTCCTTACCACCCTCAATCTTCTGGTAAGGTAGAAAGAACTAGTCGCTCTTTAAAAACCCACTCTTGTCAAGCTGTCACAGGAACTTCACCTTGATTGGGTAAAACTCCTACCCCTGGCTCTTTTCAGGTTACCGCTCTCCTAAAGCGACCTCTCCTCATCTCTCCCTTTGAACTCATGTATGGACTCCAGTCCTAACCCCTGGTCTCTCACCTAAATGCTCTCCAATCCCAGACCACCTACTTACCCCATTACTTTGCCACCTCCCTTCTCTTCTATGGAACTTTGCTGACCACCATCTACCTCGGCCATGCACTGTCTCCAGTCCACTACCTATCAACATTGGAGACCAAGTCCTTCTATCCCCTCCAGGTCATCAGCCCTCATCTCTCTCTCTCAAGTGGTAGGGCCCTTTTAAAGTAATTCTTGTGACTCCTACAGCTGCTAAACTCGAGGGACTCCCTCATTGGGCCCATCTGTCTCACCTCAAACCTTTCATTCCTCCACCTAAAAATGACTCTTCTTCATACACATCAATCTTAACAGGACCGTGCTCTATTAAGCTCCAGAGGACAATGAGGCCGTCTACCTTATCCCCAATCCCAAAAAATGAGACTCCACTCCGGCAGCCAAGCTCAACCTCACTGGATTAAACATGGGTTTCTCATCCTCCCCCTGCTGTTCATGCCTATTCAGGGTAGCCCTTATATCTGGAGATTCGAGGTTCAAGAAACCCCCATGGATAACAAACAGTCTTTCCAAATAGGGTCGGGAAACTGCTCCATAGCCGGATGCCAGAAACCAATCCAAATTGCTATCATCCCAGTATCTGTAATCCCATCTAAATATTATGATCTCTATACTTGCTTTCTCTTTGACCAGACAGAAGATTATTGTAGAAAATGGCCAGACGAATATGGGGGCTGCCCATATTGGTCTTGTCAAATACATATGCTAGGATCATGGACCAATCATTTCTTCTACCAACATCACAAGACACACTTTTTCTACATAGGAGTGCTGGTTATGTGTACCCCCTAGAACTAACTCATAACTGTCTCTTACAGCATCTCCAGTGATACTGCCAAGTAACGTTACCTCATCCTTTGTCAGCTGCCCTGGCTCCAGTGTCACCATGACTCCATACCTCGCTTCTGTCCCTCTCTTTGGTGTGGCAACCTGCTTTAAGGCCTCTGGGACCCATTCAGTAGGAATGCTGAGCTCCCTAGACTGCATTAGGACCATAACCCTTGATATATCATCTCTGCCACAATGCCTTACAATCTAAAACATGCCAATTCTTTCTGGCACTGAGGCATATCATCGCCTACCTGCTAACTGGTCAGAAGTTTGCACATTAGTGCTTCTTTTCCCTGAACTGGGAGTAATCCAGGGAAATAAGCCCTTGCCAATCCCAGTTATAGATATGATAGCTGCCCAACATAAGAGGGCAGTTCAAGTTGTGCCACTCTTGGTTGCTACAGGAATAGCCATAGGTGTTGGTACTGGAGTTGCAGGGATAACAACTTCCATGATCCAATATAATACATTCACTTCCCAGTTTCAAAGTGATTTTTAAAAAATGTCTGAAACTGTGCTTACTATCCAAAAACAGACTGATTCTTTGGCAGCTGTGGTGCTTCAGAACAGATGAGGACTAGATATCCTGACAGCCAAAGAAAGTGGTCTTTGCCTGTTCCTTCAAGAAGAATGCAGCTTCTATGTCAACCAATCCGGGATAGTACGAAATAAAATCCAGGAGCTACAGTCAGACATAAAAAATTTCAGAGACCGTGAGACCTCCAGTTCTGAGATTTTCGAAAACCCATATGGAAGTGGATACTCCCATTCGTGACTCCTCTCCTAGTCATCTTCCTGGTGTTATTATTTGCTCCCTGCCTCATTAATCTTGTTTCCACATTTCTTCAACAACAAATACAAAAAATTTCTAACCAAACTATCAATCAGCTTCTGTTACAGGATTACCAGCCACTACCCACAGACGAGCCATTGTCCACAAAGAGACCTGATGCAAATGTTTACCAAGTGGATCCCGATGGTGAAAGCCCCCATTGACAACGTCCCTAGACAGCAGGAAGTAGCTTAAGAGACACGATGTCGCCCTCGTCCCCTCTTCACCATCGGCTTCCCCTTCCCTTTTTCTTTCCTTCTCTTTATAATATCAAAAAGGGAGGTATGTTAGCATCACCAAGTGCCTTCGCCTATGGATAGGCGGGACCACAGATCTGTTGCTATGGGCAACAGCCACCATATTCCCAAAATCCCTAGGGCTCGCTTCCCACCTTTACCTGGGCCATACATATGTCATAGCTCATATAAAAACGGGGAACATTCTTTTCTCTTTCTCTTTCCACACTCCTCTTTCCGTGCCACCTCCCCCTACTCTCTCCCTCTCAATTAAACCTCCTAGAAGTGGAACTGTTTGGGCCTGGTGTGTGGTATTTTTGATGCGAACATCTCTCTTAAACCATCACTGATCATTCAAAAAATGAGGCAGCATGCAAGCCTCTTTCTCAGTATGCAGCACTGCCATTAAACAACAGCATACTTTTAAAATTTTTAAATAAATAGTAATTATATAAAAATCACTTTTTGGCTATGTATATAAACATAAGTGGGGCCGGGAGTGCTAGTGCCCATTTTTAATCCCAGCAATTGAAAGCTGAGTCCAGTAAACACTTCTGATTCTAGGGCCACCTGGTCTACATAACAAGTTGAAGTCAGCCAGAGTTACATAGTGGGAACCTGCCATAAAAACTTAATAATATAAATAGGGACCAGAAAGATAATTCAGTTGGTAAAGTGCTTGCCTAGCATGCATTGAGCCCTAAGTTTGATCCCCTGCACAACATAGGCTGAATATGGTGCCAAATGCCTGTAATTCCAGTACTCATGAGGTGCAGACAGAAGAACAGTTCAAGGTTATCCTCTGCTATATAATGGATTTGAGGCCAGCCAAGACTACATGAAGTTATGACTCAATGAAAAATGACTATAGATAGATTTTGCTGGTAGGAAAGAGAAATCCATGCTTGTGCCCCTTTTGTACTGAGCTTTAAATGTCTACTTACTTACCAGTTGTAGATATTTTGTTTGTGGGTAAGATGGACGGTCTCCTAGAGGATTCTAAGAGTTTCAAACAAGAATGTTATAAGGAAATAGAATAATGACAGTTCATTCCAAGTGCACTCCACTCTCAAGACCCCTTCTCAGACACCTGCATTCTCTAAAGCCTTCATCTAGCACATATTGTCAAACTACTGTGGTTAATAAATTCAAAAAGCCCTGCACTTAGTGCCCAGGGGCCTCAAAGAATTGAACCATTTTTCAACTGATAGACATTTAAGTTGTTTCCACTTTAGAGCTGGTATGAATGAAGGTGTTATAAAGTTCCACATATAAGAAACTATATGAACCAAAGTGTAGGAGTTTGAATGGGAATGCCCCCCATAGGCTCAAATATTTGAATGTCTGTTCCCCAATTGGTAAAAGTGTTTGGGAAGGTGTGGCCTTGTTGAAGAAACTCTCTCTCTCTCTCTCTCTCTCTCTCTCTCTCTCTCTCTCTCACTCTCTCTCATTCTCTCTCTCACTCTCTCACTCTCTCTCATTCTCTCTCTGACTCTCTCTCTCATTCTCTCTCTCACTCTCTCACTCTCTCTCATTCTCTCTCTGACTCTCTCACTCTCTCTCATTCTCTCCCTCACTCTCTCACTCTCTCTCCTTCTCTCTCGCTCTCTCTCTCTTGCTCTCACTCTCATGTTTATGCTCTTTTTGCCACGTGCTTGTGAATCACAATGGAAGCTCTCAGCTACAGCTACAGCGTCATGCCTGCTACCATGCTCCATACTATGATGGTCACAAACTCACCCTGTGAAACTGTAAGGCCCCAGTAAACGTTTTCTTCTATAAGTTACATTGGTCTTATTATAGCAATAAAAAAGTAGCTAAGATAGTAAGTTTTCAATTTTCTTTTCCTTTTCGGTTCCTAATTTTTATTTAGTATTAGCACAAGAGTTTCAGAATCACTGGGCCATAGAATAACTCTGTTTAACTTCTGAGAGAATACAAGACTAGTTTTCAAATCATATGTAGTAGATGTAATGCAGAAAACTCTGAGGTGGTTTTAATAGGTATGGCCCCCATAGACTCACATGTTTTAATGCTTGACCTATAGAGAGCGGCACTGTTAGGAGCTGTGGCCTTGGTAGAGAACGTGTATTATTATGGGAGTGAGCTTTATGGTCTCCTATGCTCAAGCTACACCCAGTGTGACACACAATCTCCTTCTGCTGCCTATGGATCAAGATGTAGAACTCTCAGCTCCTTCTCCAGCACCATGTCTGCCTGCATGCCGCCATGCTTCCCACCATGACAATAATGACCCAAACCTCTGAAACTGTAAGCCAGCCCCAATTAAATGTTTTCCTTTGTAAGAGTTGTCATGGTCATGGTGTCTCTTCACAGCAATAAAACCCAAACTAAGATAAGCTCTAAATCTTTCCAATGCTTGTACTGATTGATCACTTAGTTGAGTGGTTTCTGGCTTTTTAGTTTGTTGGTTGCTTGGTTGCTTGGTTGCTTGGTTGGTTGGTTGGCTTGTATCTGTGTGTTATAACTGTCTTAGTGGAGACATGGTATATGAATTGTATCTCAATTTTAAACAAGTGTCATGAAAGAACCAGTTATTAGTTTGTACTTTAGGAGCCTCCTTCCCTCCTAAGTATAATGTCTTCACATGAAACTTTCTATTGTTTTTTTACCAAAATGTTTTTTGAACCCATTAAGCCTGTCAGTATACTGCTTGAGGATAGGGACTATATTTTCAGGCACATTTGTAATAGAACTTCATTCTCCAGAATCTACTAAACTCACCTGTCATGGGAGATGGTACCTCTGTGGGTACCTGGCTGGGAGTGACAGAGGGTCCTGAGAAATCAGGAAAGGAGAGAAGTCAGTACTCTATGGGTTAACTATGGGTTCTAAGAAAATAATGAAACATTTCTGTGACATGATTTTCTCACAAAGCAAGTGAATATGAAGAAGTTTCCACTGCTGAGTGGCTGGAAATACTCCTGGGCACACTCTACAACTGCTTTCATAACTTTGTCTTCCCTGGACTCTTGTCTCCAATACCTTTACTTGTCATTTGTCACTTCCGTGGTGCTTGTCCCCAGGAATTAGATGAGGAGATGAGAACCATGAGAAAAGTTTTAGAAATGCATCAGGAATCACAGACGTGAGGAAGTGTGCAATTGGAGGTGAGATAAAGGCTTAAAACAGTATACAGTATTCTGAGTTTTGTAGTAGAAAAGTATATGATAGTCCTTTTATCATTTATTATTATATAATAACATACATAATTATTATATTATATAATTATATTTTATTTATTATTTATAAAGTAAGTAAAATTTATTCATTCACTCATTTTTTTTTTTGGTACTTGAAATTGAACTTGGGTGCCTTGTGCATGCTGAGCATGTGGCCTACCACTGAGGTAAATTTCATTCATTATTCCAAATCATTCTTATAATTCATAACATTTTAGACTTTCAGTTTTTAAATAATGTTTTCTAGTTTCTATTCTAGAGGAAAATCAAAATTGACAAGTCAGAAAGGAGATTGAAGATGTAACTCAGCTGGGATAGTGCTTGCTTAGTATTCACAAAGATCTCCCTGCCACATAAACCACATAGTAGCTCAAGCCTGTAGTCCCAGGAACCAGAAGTTCAAGGTTAGTCTCCTCAGTTTGAACATAATAAATTCAAACCAGCCTGAGATACATAAGACCTTGGTTTTAAAAATAAAATTTGAAAAATAGAAAAAATAAAATATTGTGAAGACAAAAGCAAAAGGAACCAACCCAGAAAATCATGAGCCCAAAATAATTGTTGCTGTGTCATATATTCATTTATTTTTCATTTAATCTTTTGAGAATTTCATATATAGGTACTGTACTTATATCATTTCTAACCCGTACTTTCCCCTCTCCAATTCACCTCATGTTTCCGCTACTCCACCTCGAATTCATGACTTCTTCATTATTGCTGAAAAAATATAAGCTGATTCCATTTAATTTTTCTCAGATGTTCATGTGTTTAGGGCTTTCCATCTGAGATTGAATAATCTGTCAGGAGAAGACTCCTGGGGAAGACTAATTCTCCCTCTCTCAGCAGCCACTGATTATCTATAGCTCTTCATCGAGAGGTGGGGCCTTGTGAGATTTCAACAAGTTGGCAATGTTAAGTGGAGTTGTCATTATTCAGGTCTTGTTTAGGCAACCGCATCATTGAGATGTTATGGTCACGGCTTCCCTGTCATATCACAGCAGGCATCCTGGTCATCTGCCTCATAATCTTTAATATGTTTATATTCCTTTTTTCTTAGTGAACTAATCATTTTTGTTCAGACTACTAATTCTAAAGAGTCATAGACAGTAAAACTATTAAGGCACTGTACTGGCTGGTTTTGTGTGTCAACTTGACACAGGCTGGAGTTATCACAGAGAAGGGAGCTTCAGTTGGGGAAGTGCCTCCATGAGATCCAGCTGTGGGGCATTTTCTCAATTAGTGATCAAGGGGGTAGGGCCCCTTGTGGGTGGTGCCATCCCTGGGCTGGAAGTCTTGGGTTCTATAAGAGAGCAGGCTGAGCAAGCCAGGGGAAGCAAGCCAGTAAGGAACACCCCTCCATGGCCTCTGCGTCAGCTCCTGCTTCCTGACCTGCTTGGGTTCCAGTCCTGACTTCCTCTGGTGATCAATAGCCATGTGGAAGTAAGCCAAATAAACCCTTTCCTCCCCAACTTGCTTTTTGGTCATGATGTTGGTGCAGGAATAGAAACCCTGACTAATACAGGCACAAAAATCTAAGAATTAATTGAAATTTAGAGGATCAAAGAAGAAAATCCTTGAGATCTTTGAAAATACCTATACTACTATAGTTTTACAATAAGTGATAGTTCTTGGCTTGATATTGACTTGTTTGGATTGATAAATGCCTAAGAACGTAGAAATGCACATCTCTAGCTGTGTCTATGAGAGCATTTCCAGAAACATCAAAAAGGACATGATCAATGGATTAACCTACTGATGGATTCAAATTTTGACTATACTATTGGGTGGTAAGGAAAGTTGTAGAGGGCGCAGCATGGTTAGGGGAAGTCAGTCACGAGCATATCTTGACTTCGTCCCTTCCTATGATCATTCTCCTTCCTGGCTACCATGAGTTCAGTGACCTTACTCTGTGACATCTTTCTGCCCTGAAGTTCTTCTGCCTTACCTCTAACCCAGGAAGACAGAGGCAGACTACCATGAATGGAAGCCTTAAAAGTATAAACCAAATAAATGCTTCCTCCTTTAGGTTGTTTCTCGGGTAACTTTACACAATGGTGAACTATAGAGAGCTGGATGGAGCCAAGGCTCTCTCAGAGGCCCTGATGAAAGGACCAAAAGAGCCTCGTTCTTTATACTTGCTCAAGACTGGGGCCAGGGCCTTGGTGGAGTCAAGGTTTCAGTTCCCTGGAACTTAAATTTTTGCCCTGGAGAAACTAGAGATTCCAGTCACATGGCTGCTCTGTATTGGTCTTGATGATAACTGTGTTCCCCTTGCACAACATTTCTTGATCCTCTTACTGACTTCATCCTATTGTATAACAAATTCTGCTGACTTTATTCCATTTTTCCCTGAATTTGAACCTACTTACCAGTAACCACAAGCACTAGAGGGTCACTCGGGGCTGACCACAGGTATGGAGATGAGCTGGAAAAGCTGTAACAGCGGTACGTCCCACTGTGAGCAGCAGTCACTGTGATAATGGGGAAATTGGCCCGGTACCATTTCTCAGGTCTCTTATAAGGCCCGGCATCCCCCTCTTTGTATAGAACAAATTCATCAAAACCATATTGGCTCTGGCACTTCAGAGTCACATCCCTGCCTGGAGGAACTGCCGAGCTGGGATGAGCTGAGAGTGAGGGCTTAGAGTAAACACCTGGGAAAAAAGAAAACTTTATTAAAGACAGGAAACAGGCTGGGGAGATGAAGTATTTCCGTGGACCTGGGCTGGGAGCAGAGCCTCTGCTCTGTATTTCAACAAGCTCAGCCCACACCAGTAGCAGCTTGACTCCCCAAGTACATTGACACATCCAGAATCACAGATGAGCCTCTAAACCTGCCACAATACCTGGCAGAACCAGTACCCTGAACCTCAGAACACAGATACTACAACCAGCCAGAGATTCACACTCCTTCCAGTTTGGACCTGTACTTCGAGCAGAGCCTCTGTTCTGTTTCCAAACACAGTCAGCCCTGAAGCCAATTGCAGCTTAACACACCAGGGGTTCTGACACATCCAGGATCACAGGATCACTGGAGGGACAGCCTCCAGACAGAGACAGTGAGGCCAGTTAACACCAGAGATAACCAAATGGCAAGAGACAAGAACAAGAGCATAAGCAAAAGAAACCAATACTATTTTGCAACATCAGAACCCAGTTCTCTCACCACAGAAAGCCCTGGATACACCAACACACCTATAAAGCAAGATTCAGATCTAAATTCTCATCTCATGAAGATGATAGAGGAATTTACAAAGGCTACAAATAAATCCCTTAAAGAAATATAGGAAAACAGAGGTAAACAAGTAGAAGCCCTTAAAGAGAAAACACATAAATCTCTTAAAGAGTTGCATGAAAATACAAATAAACAGGTGAAGGAATTGAACAAAATCATCCAGGATCTAAAAATGGAAATAGAAACATTAAAAAATACACAAAGAGAGACAGCCCTGGAGATGGAAAACCTAGGAAAAAGAGGAGTCACAGATGTAAGCATCACCAACAGAATACAAGAAATAGAAGAGAGAATCACAGGTAAAGAAGACACCATAGGAGAAACGGACACAACAGTCAAGGAAAATAAAAAAAACAAAAAGCCCCTAACTCAAAACATTCAAGAAATCCAGGACACAATGAAAAGATCAAAGCTGAAAATAATAGGCATAGAAGAAAGTGAAGATTCCCAACTCAAAGGACTAGGAAACGTCTTCAACAAAATTATAGAAGAAAACAACCCTAAGCTAAAGAAAGATATGCCAACAAACATACAAGAATCCTACAGAACTCCAAACAGATGGGACCAAAAAAGAAATTCCTCCTGACACATAATAATCAAAACACCAAATGCACAGAACAAACAAAGAATGTTGGAAGCAGTAAGGGAAAAATGTCAAGTAACATATAAAGGCTGGCCTATCAATATTACACCAGACTTCTCGCCCGAGACTATGAAAGCTAGAAGATCCTGGGTAGATGTCATGCAGACCCTACAAGGACAAACATGCCAATCTAGGCTTATATACCCAGCAAAACTCTCAAGTAACATAGATGGAGAAACCAAGATATTCCAAGACAAATCAAATTTAAACAATATCTTTCCTCTAATTCATCCCTACAGAAGATAATAGAAAGAAAAGTCCAACACAAGGAAGGAAACGACACCCAAGAAACAGCAAGAAATTGGTATTTTCAAAACAAACAAAAATGAAGAAAAACACACAAACATAATTTCACCTCTAACAACAAAAATAACAGGAAGCAACAATCACTTTTCCTTAATATCTCTCAAAATCAATGGGCTCAATTCCCCCAATAAAAAAGACATAAAATAATAGATTGTATATGTAAACAGGACCCAGAATTTTGCTGCATGCCTGAAATACACCTCAGTAACAAAGCCCCTAACAGACACTACCTCAAAGTAAAAGGCTGGAAAAATTTTTCCAAACAAATGGTCCCAAGAAGCAGGCTGGAGTAGCTAATCTAATATCCAATAAAATTGACTTTCAATGAAAGGTTATCAAAAAAAGATAAGAAAGAATACTATATACTCATCAAAGGAAAAATCCACCAAGATGAACTCTCAGTTCTGAACATCTATGCCCCAAATGCAAAGCCACCCACATAATAAAAGAAATATTATGGAAGCTCAAACACACATTGAACTTCACACAATAATAGTGGGAGACTTCAACACCCACTCTCACCATTCGACAAATCATGGAAACAGAAACTAAACAGAGACATAGTGAAACTAACAAAAGTTATGAACCAAATAGGTTTAATAATCCCATGCATTAGCAGCCTTATTTATACTAGCCAGAAACTGGAAACAACCCAGATGTCCCTCAACAGAGAAATGGATACAGAAATTTTGGTACATCTACACAATGGAGTACTACTCAGCTATTAAAAACAATGAATTTATGAAATTCTTGGGCAAATGGATTGACCTGGAGAATATCATCCTGAGTGAAGTCACCCAATCAGAAAAGAACACACATGGTATGCATTCTCTGATAAATGGTTATTAGCCCAGAAGTTCGGAATATACGAAAAACTACCCACAAACCACAAGAAACTCAAGAAGAAGGAAGACAAAAGTGTGGATACTTCGTTCCTTCTTAAAAAGGGGCAACAAAATACCCATGGAAGGAGTTGCAGAGACTAACTATGGAGGGGTAATCTGGAAGTTGGATATTATTGAGATGTAAACAAATGAAATGATTAATAAAAAAGAATATGCAAAGGTCAAACTCATGACTAAATAGGACATTTGAATGTAAACAAATGAAATGATTAATAAAAAAGAATATGCAAAGGTCAAACTCATGACTAAATAGGACATTTGAGCAAATGCCTTCTAAGGCTGAAGAAACATTGAGGAAGAGGAAGCAGAAAAACCTTAAAAGCATGGAGAAGATATACAAAATCACATCCTCAGCAAATGACACAGGCACTGCACACATTACCTCACAGAAGCTGTGGCTAGCTATACAAGATCAAGCCAGTTTAATATTGGAGAGAAGAGGGCCTACCCCAGGCACTGCTGGCAGCTAATAGCTGCTGAAGGAAGGAAAATCTTTTTCTGTGATGGCCCCCCCACACCTGTGCACAGTGAGATAATTTTAATGTCATGAAGTTGAGAAGGGGGTGTATTAAAAGGGATGGCTAGGGAGTTGGAGGTAGGAAATAGGCGAATTTAGGATTATATTTCATTGTTTGCAGGCATGAAATTCTCCAAAAATAAATTTTTAAGTTTTTTTACTGCAGTAAAATGTTACTTGTCTTGATTAATGACTTCTGTGAAGACACCAACCCCTAAATTCAGTAAGCAAGACCAACGATTCATTTGTCTCATTCTAACTCCAGCACCCAGGGATTAGGAGTTACTATCACTCACCATGCGCTCACTTTCATACTCCTCAAGCCTAGACAGAACTGAAGCCCAGACAGCCCTGAAGCCATGAGATCAACAGTACTCCGTCCCTCCTCCAGTTACCTGTGGCAATTAGCTCAAGGTGGTCACTTGGGAGAGACCAGCGACTCCCATTCTGATAAGAGCAGCGGTAGCGTCCAGCGTTCTTTCTTTCCATGGTTGGAATGATGAGAAAGTCTTGATCTTCATACTTCTCTGATTTCAGTTTCTCCAGGCGATATAAATCTACATCTGGAGGCCCCTGACACCTCAGAGTGACTGGCTGACCCAGGGGCACCAAGGAACTGGGCTGAGCCTGGAGAGAAGGCTTGGGGAGTGGGCCTTGGAATGGGAATCACAGGCTCTAGGTTAGCGTCCGTGTAATCAGGTCCCCTTGGAGCCCTGGCATGCCCTCCAACCTCTCAATAGCTCAATGCTGGGGAGGGTTGGGGTACTAGGGAGATGTACTCACCACTCTCTGTTTGGATCACTTGCAGTACACACAGCCCTGAGGAAAGGAACCAGAGCTAGAGACTCTCTAAATGAACACCTTTACACATGCATTAGCTTGTGTCATAACTATCTTCCATTTTAATTAATTTATGTAACCCAGGCTGGCCTCAAACCTGCTCTGTGACAAGAGATGAACTTGAACTTCTGATCAGACTGTCTCCATCCCACGAGTGCTGGGACTACAGCCATACACCACCACACTTGATTTTACGTTGTGCCAGGAATGGAATGCAGGGCTTCATCAACCACTAGTCAAGTAACTCCACAGACCTGTGTTCCTAGATCATAATTATCTTACTATTTCAAAAGACACTGTTGCACAAGATTCAACTGGAAAAGGCCAAGCCTCAAAACCAAATCCCATCCAAGAGACGAATAGTGAGCATGGAGCTGTACCAGTGACTTAGTTCTCTTGGCATTTGGAAGCTACTGGAAGAAAGGCACCTTTCTTTTCATTAATTTATTTATTTACTTACTTTACATCCCAAGCACACCCCCTCCCTCCTCTCCTCTCAGCCCCACTCTTACAGATCCATTCCACCCATTATTCCCCCTCTTCTCCTCAGAGAAAGAGAAGCCTCCCTTGGGTACCACTTCTCCCTGGCACATCGAGTTACATCAGGACTAAGCATATCTCCTACTGAGGCCCAACCAATCAGTTCAGCTAGGGGAAGGGGATACAGTGGGAGGCAACCAAAATGGAGACAGCCCCTGCTCCAATTGTTAGGGGACCTACATGAAGACCAAGCTCCACAACTACTACAAATGTGTGGAAGACCTAGGTCCAGCCCCTGCATGCATTTTGGTTGGTGGTTCAGTCTCTGTGAGCCCCCATGGGCCCAGGTTAGTTAACTCTGTAGGTCTTCTTGTGGTGTCCCTGGCCCCTCCAGCTCACTCAATACTATCCCCTACTCTTCCACACAATTCCCTGAGTTCTGCCTGATGTTTGGCTATGTGTCTCTCCATCTGTTTCCATCCACTGTTGGATGAACCAAGAGTCCATTTTCTTTAAGGGTGTGCCCCCTCAAAGTTGACCATAACCCAGTGGAAGGTCACATACCCAAAAGTATATGGGTTGCACAAACTGTACTTGATAGCTTTAAAAAAGTTTTTTAAAGAACACAAAGTTGAGTGAATAGGGGAAAGGAAAGGATTTGGGGCAAAGGTATATGTAATCTAAACACATTCCACAAAATTCTCAAAGAGAAGAAGGGGGAGGATATGGATAAGGAGAGGGAGAAGGAGAGGGAGAGGGAGAAGAGAAGAAGAAGAAGAAGAAGGAGGAGGAGGAGGAGGAGGAGG
>JADRCD010151132.1:0-10518 GCA_019843815.1 Montemys delectorum
TTTTTTCATCACCTCATCTTGACTTATGCTCAGATGTGCTTCTGTGAAACCGAGGTTTTCTATTCTTGCTCTTTGAATTCTGCTGTCCCTGTGAGGTGGACAGCCATTCAGTAGCTCTGGGCACAGGAGATCAGGAGCAAGCCTTTTGGTTAGCGATGTTCCATAGGGTGGGAGCAGCAGTTCAAAGAGTGTGTCATCTCTTCTTAGCCTAGGAGCTTCATTTTCCTAACTTCAGGTATACTGAACACTCTTCACATACCCCATGCCTCGTTTTTGAAACAGAGGTAATGTTTTCATATCCCTTCCTACAGACTCCAGGGTTGATGAAACTTAAGAGAACAATCTAGCAACTACTTTGCCAAACTTTACCTTACCACCTCCTGCTACACAGTTCATTTATCCATTACTCGTTGGTGTCACTAAAACACAGCTGTGACGGTAATGACGACAGTTCTCAAGTAGGCGCAGCCAAAGCTTAGCGGGCATCTTCCTAGTAATGAAAGCACTTCCTAGAGTGTTTGTTTCTTGTGTGGAGGTTTCTTGGAACCTGGGCTAGCTTTGAATTCACTGTGAATCAGAGAGTGACTTTGAACCACTAGTCTTTTTTGCTTTTACCTACAAAGTAAAGGGATTACAGGCATACAACATCACACCTGGCTTATGCAAGGCTGGGAATTAATACCAGGACTTCACACACTCTAGGCAAACATTCTATCAACTAAGCTACATCCCCAGGCCAGGATGACAGATTTTAGTAAACATCGGGAGCAGAGAGAGCATCTTTTACCCTTGACTCTGAAAGTAAACATTAAACTTGAACATGACCAAGCTAGGGTGCATTTGTTAGTCGGTTTATCAGAGCAGCCTGGCACTATCCTAACATACATGATATCAAATGAAGCTTGTTCAAAACCAGTGACGGTTTCACGGTCTTCTTGTGCTGGGCAGTATTCCATACTCGGCCACCAAATAAGAGAAAAGTCACAAAACTTACAGGGAAGAGCATTTACAACTTTAAATGGGGGCAAATGGGAAGAGTCTTACATTTTTGAAGCAGAAGGGAGGTGCTTCTTCTGCCTGGCGCTGCTTGTGATAATCCACCCAGTTAAAATCCTGGCCTGAGTAACCTGTGAGGAAGAAAAGACAGATAACATGGTCTTAGCTGAGCTGGATTTCAGAAACATGATCCCCTGGCAGGGGGTCTCCTAGAAAAATAATTTAAAAAAAAAAATGTATGTTTAGAGCCCAAGAGTGATGTCTTTGCCAGCAGGAGAACACCCATGATGATCAAGTGAAAACACATAAGGAACTGGAATTCGTGAAGTACAGGTATGGCAGGTGTGCTACCATTGTGATTACCTAGGATCTGACACCACAGAAGGAAGTTGAGACCAACCATCTGCCTTAGGGAAGCTCCTGATGCTGCCTTTCTGGTAGTCAGGCTGTAGTTTGGCCTGCTCATCCTTCCCAAACAAAGCAAAAGAAGTAGACGCTCCACTCCCTTTTCCTTCAAGCCTGTGCATCAGTGTGACTGCACACATGATGTCTGTACGCAGTGGGGTTTTCCTTCCTAGCTTGGTCTTTCTCATTTAGGGTCCACAGGTGCTCCTGTCTGCTCGAACAGCTTCTCATGTTTGTCAGGATGAATATACAGTATATATGTCTATTCCATATGCCGCATAGGTAAGGTCTGAACAATTCAACTGAATTTAGCACAGTTGTTTCTCAAGCCCTTCCCAGAATCTTCTATCTGCCTCCCAGAACCCTACACAAGAGGAGACCCATATCTCCCAATTCTCTGTTCAGCCCCCTCAGCGGGCAGATACCAAAGCCAGAACTTACAGGCCTGTTTCCTTTACTTAGAAAGGCCTTGTTACACAAGCCTCCACTCCTCAAACTGCTCTCTGTTCTGTGTTAAAATTCACTCTGCTCTACTGTTTACTTTCCCCAGTAGGGCTTTACCTTTTCTATGAATATACAAAGTCCTTTGAGCTCAAAACAATCTGAAGCTGAGGTAGCTAAGGTCAGCCTTGGCTTCTGTCCAGCATCTCTTCCCTGTAATCCAGCTACTTCCACCATTAATTCTATCTATGAATAAAAAAATTTATGCAAGGAGCTGGAAACAAGGAGGCTACTCTTCCAGAAGACCAAAGTCAGTTCCCAACACCTCCGCCAAGCATCTCACAACCACCATTAACTCCAGCTCCGGAAGACCTGAGGCCCTCAGACCCTCTTCTGGCTACCAATCTTTACCACACACATGGCAACTACACACACACACACACACACACACACACACACACACACACACGCAAAAATAACCCTCAAAACTTCATGAGAAGGCTCAGGTTCTGGTCTCTCTGGGCTGGTACCCTGAGCAGACCTTCGGCGCAAGCTCCGCAGTCAGTCCCAAAACACCCAGAGGAAGCCCCACTCCCAGGCACTCTAACACGCCCCAAGTTCAGAGGTGAGGAGGACACAACATCTGTCCCAACACTGGGAGTAACTGGGACCAGTAGGACCCAGGTGCACAGGAACTCTGCCAGCCCAGTGGCTCAGGTTCCTTCCAGTCTGTCTGGGCCAGCCAGTGCCCTGAGCAGATCTTGGGTGCAAACTCTGCAGCCACTCTCACAACACCCAGAGGAAGCTCCACTCTCAGGTGCTCTAACAAGCCTAGGATCACAGGATCTCAGAATCACAGGATCACAGAATCACAGGATCACAGAGACAGCTTGATTCTGAGGTGTTCTGACACAATCAGGATCATGGGAAGGACAGGCTCCAGTCAGATTTAGAAGGGCAAGTAGCACTAGAGATAACCAGATATGGGGGGAGGGGGGAGGGGGGAGCGTAAGAATATAAGCAACACAAAAAAAGGTTACTTGGCATCATCAGAACCCAATATACCCACCATAGCAAGTCCTGGACACGCCATCACACTTGAAAAGCAAGATTCAGATATAAAATCACTTCTCATGATGATGATATAGGACTTTAAGAAAAATATAAATAGCACCCTCAAAGAAATACAGGAGAACATGGGTAAACAGCTAGAAGCCCTTCAAGAGGAAACACAAAAATCCCTTAAAGAACTACAGGAAAACACAAACAGGTGAAGGAATTGAGCAAAACCATCCAGAATCTAAAAATGGAAATACAAACAATAAAGAAATCAGAAAGAGAGACAACCCTGGAGATAGAAAAACCTAGGAAAGAAATTAGGAGTTGTAGATGCATCACCAACAGAATACAAGAGATAGAAGAGAGAATCTCAGGGGCAGAAGACACCATAGAAAACATTGACACAACAGTCAAAGAAAATGCAAAAAACAAAAAGCTCCTAACCCAGAACATCCAGGAAATCAAGGACACAATGAGAAGAGCAAACCTAAGGATAATAGGTATAGACGAGAGTGAAGACTCCCAATGTAATGGGCCAGTAAATATCTTCAACAAAATTATAGAAGAAAACTTCCCTAACCTAGAGAAAGAGATGCCCATGAACATAGAAGAAGCCTATAGAACTCCAAATAGACTGGACCAGAAAAGAAATTCCTCCCATCACATAATAATCAAAACACCAAATGCACTAAACAAAGAAAGAATTTTAAAAGCAGTAAGAAAAAAAAGGCAAGTAACATATAAAGGTAGGCCTATCAGAATTACACTAGACTTCTCATCAGAGACTATGAAAGCTAGAAGATTCTGGGCAGATATCATACAGACCCTAAGATAACACAAATGCCAGCCCAAGCTACTATACCCAGCAAAACTCTCAACTACCATAGATGGAGAAAACAAGATATTCCATGACAAAACCAAATTTACACAACATTTTTCCACAAGTCCAGCCCTACAAATGATAATAAATGGAAAACATCAATATAAAGAGAGAAATTACACCCTAGAAGAAGCAAGAAAATAATCTTTCAACAAACCCACACAAACCTAATTCCATCTCTTACAACAAAAACAGGAAGTAACAATTACCTTTTCTTAATATCTTAATATGAAAATTAATATTACCAACATATCCTAATTGATTGAAATCCAAAAATATGAGGAATTAGAACTTTATTGACTGTCATCCAATGGTCTCTCTAATTTGGTAATTGGAGAAATAGGTCCAATATTTTATACAATCCATATACACTTTCAGCTTGCTTGTTCGTGACAGTGTCTTGCTGTGTACAACATAATGGTCTTGAAATCTTGCTTCTCCTATCTCAGCCTCTCTATTAGTACTATTGTTTATTTCATGTCTCTACACTATATCGTTTTCAGAACAGCTTACATATTTCAAAAGTATTTATATACCCCAAAGAAACGTAGACAATTATATTGGGAAGGGGCTTGTAAGAGAACAACAAAGAGTGAGACTTGAATGCTTTGCTTGACGTTTGTTACTCTTGTATCAAGTTTGAAGAAGAGGACTTTATAAGTCACTCTTTCTCTGAGATGAATGCCTTTCCAAATTATCACAGCCAATGATCCAAATTCTTACCCTCACCTAATGTCTGTGCCACCCTCCAAGCAGCACCATTGTTCATTGAAACAGTTGGTGAATGACTTTATGGATAGACCATCTTAATACACACAGCATTTCTTAAATGAATGTAACCTGTTCTCTGTGGGCTAAGAATAAAGTCACTCACTCAAGTCAAATAGCTTTGATCATAGCAGGAAGTCTGTATCCAAAAATTGTGCCTACAATTCATTCCTTGGCGCAGCAGAACTATCAACTCTCAGCTTAGCTAAGATAGAGGTAAAATCCTTTGGTGATGTGAGGGGGTCATTAAAGTACAGCCTTATTACAATGAAATCCAATGTCTAAGAATTGTTCTTATTTTGGGCTTGCACCACAGTATGAGCCAAGATTTTAAGCTGTACTAAATACAAAACAAACAAAAAGACTTTATATATTTATGTTCATTTAAGAAAATGCTAGTAGTCATGTATTATTTTGAAATATACAGTTAATATGGTTATTTAAAATTTATATTGAGAAAAACATGTATTTTCTGTATTGCTGTAGACAAGCATAAGACTGTTAAATTGTTGTTTTATATCAAACAACTTTTATAATACTCACTTTTATTGTTATAATATTTTATAAATTTTAAAGAATATGACAAAAAAGATATTGTAGGTATTGAAGGGGGTTCTCTGGGAGGAGTTGGGGTACAAAAGGGAAACAAGAATGTGATGCAATTCTATTTATTTAAAATGTTTTTAAATGTTAACAAATTCAGATAAATTGAAATCATGTAACTTTTCTCATCCTAATGCAATAAAAGTTAAAAAAACAAAACAAAACAAACAAACAAAACTTCATAAGAGGCAGTGGTGGCTCACGCCTTTAATCCCAGCACTGGGGAGGTAGAGGCAGGAGGATCTCTGAATTCCAGGCCAGCCTGGTCTACAGAGTGAGTTCTAGGACAGCCAGGGCTATACAGAGAAACCCTGTCTTGAAGAACCAAAAACCAAAACAACAACAACAAAAAACAAAAACAAAACAACAACAAAAAAACAAAAACAAAACAACAACAAAAAACAAACAAACAAAAAACCTTCATGAGAGTATGCAGTAGAAATACCTGGAAAATCCTAAAGGGATGAATGGCAGCATGCTTTCACACTTGGTTGAGTTTGTACTCATGAAGAAATATGTGTGTGTGTGGAGGGCAGAGAACAACCTATACTATCGTTTCTTGATACAATCTACTGTTTTGTTGTTTGGTTTCCCAGGAGTGCCCAGTGGCCTGAAACTCACCAAGCAGCCCATGCTACCTGACCAAAGGGCTCTCAGGGACTTCCTAGTTTCTGCCTCCAAGGTATTAGGTTTACAGACACATGCCACACCATACCTGGCTCTTTTCACATGGGTCCCTGGAGACTGAACTCTGGTCTTCGAGTTTGAGAGTCAACTACTTTTTCCAACTGAGCCATCTCTCCAGTACAAAGTATGTTCTAATACTCGTAACATTGGGTGAACTGTATTTGGGTGCTCTGTATGGCTAATGTATGTTTAGATAAAATGTTCTTATTTGGAAGTCACCCCTGATTGTTGCACATTGATGTTTAGCCAGATTTTCTAAAACTAACTTCTAATGGGCTGCAAAGTGTCACACTGAGTACCATCCTGGACCTGGATGCAATCATTCTATACATCCAGAGTGCAGCAGAGTTCATGGGGAAGCCGTTTTTAATCTAATAATTTCTAGATAGAGTCAAGTCTTGCTGGGCTTCTCGAAAGCAGCAATGAATTACCTTGACCCCAAAACTCCCTCATTTACTTGAAAACTGGAATGGCTTAGACTTTTCCTCCCCCTTCTCCTTGGGACTGTTATTCACTCTGTCATTTAAAATTCTTTTTCTTTGGGCTGATAATGAGCTCTCTTTGTTAGGCAGTTTTGAGGCAGCTCAGAAAATAACTGCTACATAAAAAACAAATTGCCATGGAATGTATAATAGAGACAACAGGGGTCAATTACACTCATTCATCAACAGAGATGGAAGGAGAAGAACAGAGGCTTAAGCACAGCCAAGAAAACAGGTTTTAAACCAGTGGGGAGGAAAGAAACCGGCAAAGAGGAGGAAAACATAAAGAGGAGATAAAACCCCTCCAGCCATCACAGTTCCTAAGAAGCTGCCTACAAAGACTCAGTGAATGACGACCATTAAAGGTACTTAAGCCTTTATTACTCTTTATTTTGAATGACTTGACTTTCCAAATGGTAGGAAGAGGTTGGCAACCCATTTTTCTCGTGATACAAATGAACAGACATCAAACAGCCATTAAGTATAGTTGTGCAAATGGACGGCGCCTAGGAAAAACTTAACAGTATAAAGAGCTATGGCCTTTGACATGGTTTCAGTCCTAGGAATTTATCTCAGAAAAATGACCCCTCTAACTGAGAAAATGAGTTATATGTAGGGAAATGTACAGCAACTTTATGAAGGTTGAAGAAGGCAGAAGTAACTTTCCATAAACAGAAAATGATATGAATTTACTCAACACCCCTCTAAGCCCCTAAGATATCATACAGGCATGATCTTGCTATGGCTTTCAGCCAAAAGGACTAATTACAGACATATAAAATTACTAGAGTTATGCAAATATGTAAAGAACTTGTGGCAAATGTCTTCAACCTTTTTGTACTTTTTCAAGTTTTCACTAATGACTGTAAAAGGATTTGAGTGGTAAAAAAGTTATCTTTGTTCTAGTATAATACAAAGTCAGACTGTGTGTCAGCAAAGGGCCTGTGCAATATGTGATTCTTGTCATGAGTGATGACCCCCCACATACACACACCACACGCGCACACACACACCACACACACATTACACACACACTACACCACAAATACACACCACACACATGAACACACACACCACACATACATCACACACTCAAACCACAAATACACACGCACACACATATCACACACGACACCATGCATACACACATCACACACACACATCACACACACTTACATGTATACACACACAGCACAACACACATACACACATCCCACATCAAACATACCATCCCACCACACACACACATGCATATACACATGCACACACAGCACACATACATCACACACACAAACCACAAACACACATGCACATACACACCACACCACACACACACAAATGCACACATACACGGCACATACATCACACACAAACCACAAACACACATGCACACACACCACACACACACAACACCACACCACACACCACACACACACAAATGCACACACACACCACACATACATCACACACACAAACCACAAACACACATGCACACACAAACATCACACACACATGTGTATACACACACAACGTATCACACCACACACACACACACACACACACACACACACACACACACACACGCACTCCATCAACCTTCGGCTTCACCAGTCCAGATTCTAACCAAGTACAATATCTCTGAGTGAGGCCGCATCCTGTTATAAAGAGTGAAGGCAGGACTGCCTCAAGGCTACCTCAGTGGCCCTGTGCCCCTTGTCTATGCCTTAGAATGGGGATACCAGCAAAGTTTAACTTCGGATTTCACTCTCTTATAAAGCAGACAGCAGAACAATAAAATCCCCTCTTACATGTAGCCTAGCTATATAAGCCGTGCCATCATAGTAAGAAAATAGCAAGAAGGCTATCATGCTTGCTATGTACCTTCTGGACAAGGGGAAAGTAAAAGACACCCATGTCCTGAAGTCTGTTGGGAAATGAGACCTTTAATACACTACGGTGAGAGCCAGCTTGTTAGAGGATGTGCCCGGCCTCTATCCTAGACATTCATGCCTTCACCCACAAAAAGAGGAAGCCGGCCCTCTGCATGCAGGGTGTGGTGCAGTTCTAAAACTGGGATTAGAGAAGTGCAGCAAACTGACATACCTCTTCCCTTTCTGGGGCTCAGATTTCACTGACAGAAAGCAGGGGAGACGAATATAAAGAGAGTCAGCCCAGCTGGAAAGGATGACTCAGTCAGTAAAGTGCTTTGCTTTACAAGCATGAGGACCTGAGTTGCATTTCCAGGACCTGGTTTTTTAAAACAGTGAAAGAATGAAAGAAAGAAAGAAAGAAAGAAAGAAAGAAAGAAAGAAAGAAAGAAAGAAAGAAAGAAAGAAAGAAAGAAAGAAAGAAAGAAAGGGAAGAACAAAAATGGAGGTGAAGGGAAGGAAGGGGAGGGGAAGGAAGGGACATGAGGGGAAGGGAAGGGAGGGAAGGGGAGAGGGGAAGGGAAGGGAGGGGAGGGGAAGGGAAGGGAGGGGAGAGGAAGGGAGGGGCAGGGAGGAGAGAGAAAGAGAAAACAAAGACATCACCATCAGAACCTAGGAAAGAGACTCAACTCTTCAGGAGAGAGAAATAGTTCCCACACAGAAAAGAACTAGTGAGCCCAAACACTCAGATGTGAGTTCACACATCAGTAAGAAAAATGGCAAGTCTGGAGAGGAGAAAGCCTTGAGAACAGATCTCTAATAGTACAGGCATAATTGACAAGAAAACATGCGAAAAGGGCATTCTGCTTTGACTGGTAACACAGGATCAGGAGCTGGTCATATAGACGAAAAAAATCAACTGAAAACCAATGGAAGCAGTGAGAAGAACTGGAATATTCGCCGCCTACATGTCTCAGGGCGCTCCAAGGTCATTTAGAACAGAAGGTACATTCAACCATCCCCATACATTCTTCTTATTTACAATCAGAAAAACAACGGAACCTTAGGCAAGGGCAGGGGAACCAGAGAGTCCATTTGACCCAACCACTAGCCGGAATGCTGCTTCTTACAAAATAAGAATTAGACTGGGACCCATTTGGTACACCAATTAAAACACTTCTCTGTGTATAAGCAAGCACGACATCCAAGTTTGAATTATGTTAGGAGACAAAGATATCTCGAAATAGAGACTCTAATATCATATAAATATCAAGTGTTGACAGAAAAAACAACACTTTAAAAAAATCTGAAAGAATTATTAGTCAGCAAAAGGATTCTTAGTTTTTAACCATGAAAAATATTTTCAATATAAAGAGCAACCCAGCTTCATTTTCTTAACTGCATTCAATTAAAAGTGACCTTATGGGTGGAGAATGAAAGAGAAGACAACAAATACAGTTCCTTAATAAGATATTAATCACATAAGTATTCCAGTATTCAGGGCCGGATGAAGGATAAATTTGAAATTAAGATACATTGCAATCTGAAAAATCAAAGAAAATCTTCAGGTGCAAGAAAACAAAAAGAATCACACTCTAACCTGCATGTGTGCTGAGTTCCAGAGATCGAACTCCGGTTGTTAGGCTTCCGAGGCAAGCATTCTCACCTGGTGAGGGAGGCCTCTCCCTGAACCAGTATTGCATAATCTCTAAAACTCTAAGTCACATATGATTATAAAGGATAGGTGAGTGCCATTCCTGTATGTGAGTGTGTGTGCAAGCGTGTATGTGTGTGTATATGTATATTCATATACACACATGCACATGCACAGACAATTATATACACATGCTATACGTAATGGGCATCACAGGAAGACCAAGCTGATCTCTAACCCATCATGAAGTTAAGCATGAATTTGAACTTCTGGTCCTCTTGACTCTGGGAAGTGTTCCCGGCTGGTGAATGAGACCTCTGCCTGGTCCACTACTGCAGAATCCCTAATGCTCTAACTCACATATCATTCTAATGGATCAATGAGAACCAACCCACTAGTGTGTGTTTGTTGCATGTGTGTGTATGTGTGTATGTATGTATATGCACATTAATATACACACATATACATACATGCACCTATATACACACATGCACATACATAGGGGCATCACATGGATCTCAGGTTGATCTCTAACACATCATGAAGTTAAGCATGATTTGAAGTCCTGATGCTTCTGACTCTAGCAAGCCTCTTCAGTTCCTGGGGAGTGAGACCTCACTCTGGGAAGCCTCTGAACTATCTCTAACACTCAAAGTCAGATATCATTCAAATGGA
>JADRCD010151154.1:0-11733 GCA_019843815.1 Montemys delectorum
GAGGAAAAAATTCTATTCTATTCAGTTTGTTAAGTTATTCACTTAACAAAGCAGACAAATTGGTTTTGTGGGATACCAATTCAGTTGGTAAAGCTAAGCAAAGAGAGCACCAAGAAGGATCCAAAATGGGCTGTCCCGAGGCAGAAGTCAAGAAGTAAAAAAATGGAATTAAAAGAAAAGCTATACAATTGCACTGCAATTTAATCTTGCAAATCTGCCTAATTTTAATGTGTATTGCACTTCGTTCTATGATATTGTGTCTAGATTTCTCTTACATTTCTCATAAATTGACTTTAAAATTATAGATTTAGCTGAAAAGAGACTATAAATGTTATATAAATTAACAGTTATAATGTATAAAATCAAAAAATTCTGGCTCTAAAAACTGCTTTAATGGCAGAGTTGTGTGTTAAAATACTGAAACAGAGACTCATACAGTGGATATCTGAAATATTACAGACTTATTTCTTAGATTTTTAAATTATCATCTTTTTATACTCTTATCAGAAAAAAATCTAACACCAGATACTTATCAAGGGAACATGCAATCATAGACTATAAACATGTAAATATAAAAACATGGCCTCATTATAGAGAAACAAAATTATTTTTAGAGATGAATGAATTGGCTCTTAACCCAAAAGTCTTTTAATAATATTACTCATTATGATATGATAAATGGAAACCAAACAAGAAATATAACCTTTTCCTAGATAAATTATTTTCCACATAACTCAGTAGAGTGTTTTACATACCGATGACCACTTCCAAATAGTACAGTAACAACTCCATCACTAAACTGGAGTAAATAGGTTCATTTCACATTACTGACATTTACAGACACCATATTACTCATGGTCACACAGAAAAATTCCATAACTAATAAAACATCCAGAACATCTGGATTGAGTTTTAAAACAAGCATGGTGAATATTTGCTAAATCAATCAAGACATGCTCAATAAGAACCTGTCAAGTTCTGGTGACATGGTTAATTCACAATGTGAAATTTATTTTTCTCCTGACCAACACTACTTCGATGTGACACATATTTTATCATTGTAGACTCTGTAAGAAGTAGTCCAACCTGAGGTAGAAAGAATGACCTCAAAAGTTATGGTACATTAACTCCTGGAACTTGTAATTATATTACATGTTTACAAAAGGGGGCTGGAGGTCCAAGTGACCTTAACAGTGGAGAGCGTCCTTTTTTTTTATTTTTTTTTTTTTTATTTTCACCCTTTATTTGAAAAACAGGGCAACATTTAAGTTTTAGATTTTTAAATGAATTAACATGGTAATAAAAGTATGGCCTGAATTTGGAGAGTAAGTAGTTTTACAGTTTGGGGGTAGAGGTGCAAGATCATCTCCAAAGGAAAAGAGAACAAATACTCAGTGAGCCACCAAAGGGTTTGGCTTCCACTCACTGAGGACAAGCAGTGCAGTCCGGGCTACCCATCCATGATCTTTGTCACAGCAAACCAGTCTCCATTTGTTCAAAGTAGGTACTTTGAGAGAAAGCAACTCCCGACTGACTTATTAATTGATCTGGATGACTATGAAGTGTCCCCATTCCTGAGGTGACAAAAATCTTCAGAGTGACTGTTGGAGCAGGGAACCTTTCATGTGCTCCCAGTTGTTATACCGTGCATAGAGACTGGTGAGTGTCAGTCCTGCCAGGCCACCACGTGCTATTCCTCGAAGACCATCTGTACATTTATACAACATTCCCGCCATGGTTCCAGCTGCTACTGTGTTGAGGTCATCTTCTGCACCCCGTGTTTTCTCAACGATAACACCAAAAGCACTATAGGGCAAAGCCAGGGACCTAGAGTATTAGCACAAAGTGCCCCTTGCCTAGTCACCATATTCAAAAATATGTACATTTCTTGGTTTGGACCAGGCCATGCTCTGGGTTTCCTTCAATCCTAAACAAAGACCATTCATTGCCCCAAATGCAGCCCATGTCATGCAACATCCTCCAATGGTAAAGAAAGCTAGTTCAAATCTGCCTCGGGTTTTATTAACTCCAGTTGGCAAAACTCACAGGAGTTCTTGAAAGTTGCAACATTTCTCATAGAAACATCTCGTGGTTTCATTGATACTTTGTATTTTTATTTACATTTCACTAATTTTCATCCCAAACTTAATTGTTTGTTTCTGCCTAGTACTTTTGGGTTTTGTTTGGTACAGTATTAAGTTATATATTTAAGTGATTTCTCTTTCTGTATCTTTCTCTCTCTCTCCACCTTTCAGTCTCTCCTTTTCAGTGTCTGTCTCTCTCCCTCCCTCCTTTGCTTTCTTTCTTTTTTTGTAGGCATCAAGCTTTACAAACTTTCCTCTTAGGACTCCATTGAGTCCAAGAAAGTTTGGCAAGTTATATTTACACTTTCATTCAGTTTTAGAATTTTTTTTTACCTTTTGATTTCTTCAGTGACCCATTTATCATTCAAAAGTCTGTGGTTTAGTCTTCCTATGTTTATATCCCTTGTGTGATTTCTATTACTGTTGATACCTAACTTTATTCTATAGTGATGAGAGAGAAGGCATGGCATTATTTAAATTTTTCTCAATTTGTTATGAAATGTGTTCCTAAAATGTGTTCTATTTTGGAGACTATCTTATGGGCTATGAAGAAAAAATGTATTCTTTAGTGTTTGGGTGGAATGTAATGTCTGTTAAGTCCAAGTGATAAATTGCGTCACTTCATCTCAATGCTTATGTTTTATTTTTGTGTGGGTGACCTGTATCTTGGTGAAAGTAGGGCACTGATATTACCTCAATTATTATGCTGAGGTTAATTTGTAAGATCACAACTAGCTGTGCTGGTTTTATCAAATTTGATGCATCTATATTTAGTTCTATCTGTTTAGAGCCATGATAACCTCTAGATGGGTTGTTCATTTAGTATAGATGAAGTGGTTTTTATCTCTTCTGAATAGTTTTTATTGGAAGTCTATTTCATCAGATATTAGAAAATGTATAAATGCTTGTTTTCTAATTCAATGGAATATCTTTTTCTACCCTTTTAAATTCTAAGGTAGTGTCATGGGTAGAAAGAGAGAGATTTTAAGCCACTGCAGAGTTAACAGTATCCTGAGTTGAACAAACAGGAAATACTTAGGTTGCTAACAGAAATCTCCAACTGATAGCCAACAAAGAAAACTGGCATCATGAAGTTCTACATCTAAAAGGAGTTCCATATCCTATAAAAAGTTATCTCCCTGAAACCTAGATTTTGGCTCTATGAGGCTATATGCAGGGGATGCCAAACTAATCGAGGTTGTGTGCATATGTCTCAGCAACCCAATTGGAAGGGGAAAATTGATTCAGATCTAAAGCCATTAAATTGATAATCTCTTCTTAGAATGGCAAAAGTAAATAAAAGCATATTGCTTGTTTAGATATTATACTGCTATATGAATCTTTCCATTCTCCGTATTAATTTCAGTTTAGAAAATGTCAATGGTTTTTAAGTATTATTCACATTCAAAATAAGTACATTCTTTATATTTGCACAAATAAATCCTTGGACCACAATTTAGCCTCCATCCTTAAATGATAAAACAAAAAGCCTCTCCTCTCTCTCTCCTTCTCTCCCTTTGTTTCTTTCTCTCTGTCTCTCTGTATCTCTCTCTCTCTCTCTCTCTCTCTCTCTCTCTCTCTCTCTCTCTCTCTGTATGTGTGTGTGTGTGTGTGTGTGTGCATGCATATGCACATGTGTGCATGTGTTATATACCAGAAAACATATTACTGGAATTACCAACAATCTAGTATGTAAATGTCATAATGTGTCATGAATGTTATTACAACCAAACCTGTGTTAGTCTAACCATCAAAACCTGGTTTTTAAAAGGCATTAATTTTAGGTGCATAAAAAAGTGTATAAACAAATCCCTTTGATAATAGAAAAGGAAAAAGAATATGAAAAAAACAAAACAAAACAAAACAAAACTTCTGAGACTCCACAAGTGAAACTGTTAGGCACTAATACAAGAATAGAATCAACAATATTTGCTTCTACTTTTGGATGTCTGGGTCAGCTGTTCCTGCTTCTATTGCAAAAGTCAGTATTTTCACACATCAGCATCACTGTCAACTACCAACTACACAAGTCTCTGTTGAAATCCCATCCCAACTTCAGAAACCCTTCTTGGGACACTGTGACCTTGGCCCAATGCTAGTTGTTTCAAAATGCTTTCTTCTCTTACTTTCCAATTTTTCTTTTTCTGTATGAACCCTGAAATTAAAGGGAGGCCTTTCGTCTGTTTGGGAAGACTGCAAGTCATATCATACGTTCTCACTGTATTTCTGTTTATCTAGATGACAATGTAAAGTAAGCAAGGCTGATGGTTCAACATATGTCAGAATCTTTCCTGGCGATGGATGTATACCTGAACAACTCTTCAAAAATTGAGTAGAATAATCTGTTAACTGCATGATTTCATAAAGTGAAATTTTAATTCATCAAGTGCTCTATCTAATAATATTAACATGTTTTAAATTTATTACAGTTAAGGGTATGGTTTCAATTCTCTAGGGCAATTTATCATTTGTATGACTTTATATCGCATATGTAATATGTATTGTTTTTACATTTTACAAATATTCACATTAAATAATTTTACAGAGATATAAAATAACTAAAACCAAGTGTTTAATCCTTGTTTTTGACAATCATTGACTCTAAAATCTTAAATCCTTCCAGAGAATCTGTATGTCAAATGTGCAATGGGCATTGATTTTTCAATTAATCGAGATGACTGTGTTCTAGAGATCTACTCTATGACCCAGAGCACATAATTAAAATTGTGTTCTGTGCTCAAAGATTGTATAGATGCCATGATAAAGTGACTATAAAAAAATGACAGCACAATTAGTAAACCCCTCTGATACCTATGATGTGTGTTTAAGAGGCATGTGTTTTTTCAGAGATTTTTATCTTGCTAGGTGTGAAATTAAATTAAGTGGTTTAATCTCATGAGTCAATAAAGATGAAACATTCAAAAAGGGCAACGAAGATGTTGATAGATAGATAGTTCTTTTCTTTTTGTTGTAGCCCTCAGAGCTCTGTGCTCTTATTCTCTCCTCTCTCTCTCTCTCTCTCTCTCTCTCTCTCTCTCTCTCTCTCTCTCTCTCTCTCTCCTGTCACTACTGCCCTATGACATATCACTGTAAATACTGGCTTAGTAATCAGTCACCTCAATGAAACTGAGCATTCTTCAAAGAAGAGTAATTTACCATTTGTGCTATTCATTTTTTGTAGGCCCAGCATGATCTCTCAAGAAAAAGGAAACATCCATAGATCATCAACTACTGCCTCTATCATATGAAGTTAGTCCCAAATCAGATATATGAAATTTGAAAATATGGAAAAATCATTGAGTGCAGGAAGATGCCTCTGTGGTGTTATCACACAAGTGTTTGTTTGCATTCTCAGGGTCAGCTGAGCCTAACCTGTTGGTGCTATGGTGGCCCAGGTGAGGCTCTTCCTGTTTCTGTGGATTGCTTGGGACCATGGCAGGGCCTCTTATACTTCTACATATGAAGGGTGAAGTGGCTAGAGCTGGACTTTTCCTATGCCTGTGGAAGGAATGGTACTGAGAAACTACCTGCAGCTCTCCCTGCAATCATGGAATGACAGCATGATCACAGGAAAAGGCTCTCTTCCTCTATATCAAACTATAACTCATAGTTTGATTTTACTCTTTACAAAGACAAAATATTTCAGGCATTTCACAATGATTAACAAACGATAAAATCTACCTCAGGGACTAAACCACCAACCAGAGTATATATGGAGGGACCCATGGCTCCAGCTGCATGTGAAGCAGAGGATGGCCTTATCTGGCATCAATGGGAGGGGAGTACCTTGGTCCTATGAAGGCTTGATGACCCAGGGGAATGCTAGGGTACTAAGGCAGGAGGGTAAGGGTGCGTGGAGGGGGGACCTGTATAGAAGTAGAGGGGCAGACAAGGGGATAGGGGTTTTACCTAGGAAGGGGGATAACATTTGAAATGTAAATAAATAAAATAACCAATAAAATAAAGAGGCAGAACAGAAACATGGCTTTAAGACACATAGTAGAATTATTCATTTATTTTCCAGATTGGAATTTTGTAAAGCCAATTATATGTTTGTTATCTATTTTAAACTCTGAATTATCAAAGGTAATTGTTGAAAACGCAACATAAATTGAGATTTTCCTTCCTAAATTACATAATTGACAAGTAATGTGAATGATTCTCTTTTCAGACGTGTTTGTGAGAAATCACTACAGATGATAGAAAACTATAGAAAGATACTTTAATAATTTAAAGGCACATTTATATAATACAAAGTTTAACTTCTCTACATAGACAGTATCTTGATCTTATATATTTGTAAACTATCTAATCTCCATTATAATACACTTGGAAGCAAGTCTTGTGTCAATTTGGAGTTACTTCATATGCATGAACCCCAGAAGTAACCACTGTTTTTTACTTCATTTCGTAGCCTTGCCTTTTCCAGATAGTTCATGGATGTTGACTTATTTCACATGAGACTGCCAGCTTCATTTCTCTTGTATTCCTAGTAGGATTTTAATCCTAATTGCCAAATAGAAGTTTGTTAAACATTTATTATTTCTTTAGTATTTGAAGGATTTCTGTATTGTTTCTGTTATTTAGATGTTATAAATAACATTTATACATATACATATATGTAAATGTTCCCTACATATATGCTGTTGTTAACATCTGTGAACAGATTATGTGGAAATATGTTTTCAATCTCTTGGTTAGGAGACTAATAACAGAGCTCATGCCTTACTATTATTTAAAGTATTTGTCAAATTGGTTTTGAGAATGATCCTGACATATTATGTGCCTACTAGCAATCTCTTAAGTTATAAAGTCCACACTTACACTTGCATTGCCTTTTTAATTATAAATTATTTTCCTGACTATATGATCTCATTGTAGTTTCTATATGAAATATCTAATTACTGTAGATCTTTAGCATGTTTCCTTGTGTGTAATGAAATCTAGATACAAAACCAATGCAATGTCTCTTTGTGATAGCTTCACTGAGAATGGCCCTCACAGGCTCATATAGTTGAACACTTATTCACCAGTTAGTGGAACTCTTTGGGAAGGATTACTGGATAGGTCCTTGTTGGAGTAGATGTGACTTTATTGGAGGAAGTTTGTCACTGGGAGAATACTTGGAGGTTCAAAAGCCCAGTCTCTCTGTGCGTGTCCCTCAGTGTTTCTGTCTGTCTCTCTGTCTCTCTACCTCTCTCTGTGTATCTATCTACCTATCTATCTATCTATCTATCTATCTATCTATCTATCTATCTACTTGGCTACTGCCCATGGTTTATGTTGTGAAAGTTCTCATCTACTATACTAGAATACTACTGTCTTAGTCAAGGTTTCTATTCCTGCACAAACATCATGACCATGAAGCAAGTTGGGGAGGAAAGGTTTTGTTTGGCTTACTTCCACATTGCTGTTATCAGTGGTGTGATAGCACCAGTGCTGCAATCACAAGGAAGTGAGGACTGGAACTCAAGCAGGTCAGGAAGCAGGAGCTGATGCAGAGGCCATGGAGGGATGGTCCTTACTGCCTTGCTTCCTCCTGGCTTGCTCAGCCTGCTCTCTTATAGAACTCAAGACTTTCAGCCCAGAGATGGCACCACCCACAAGGGGCCTACCTGCCTTGAACACTAATTGAGAAAATGCCCCACAGCTGGGTCTCATGGAGGCACTTCCCCAACTGAGGCTCCCTTCTCTGTGATAACTCCAGCCTGTGTCAAATTGACACACAAAACCAGCCAGTACAGGGAGTGAAGTTTCATTTTCTTGTGTGATATATTGATCTATATGTCCAAGTCAAGCTGACCCAATTACTGCATTGCTACTGGTAAAATCAATAAGCCTAGTTTTACAGCTTTATCAAGATTATTTTTAGTCATTTGTCTTTCTTATCTATTTTTAAAATCAAAGCACCCTTTAATAATAATGAAAATATCTGCTGAAGCTTTTGTGTGCCTATGAAAAGATTATTAGACATTAGCATACATGACAGGAATGTGACTGAAGATCGGAGACATGTACCATTAGAACACTTGTCTGACTTGCCTGACAGTGTTTCAAACCATGGCACTTCAAAGGAAACTTAGTAAAATTAGTAATAATAATATTTGTTTGATTTTTTTTTTACTCAAGGTTTCTCTGTGCAACAGCTTCACTGTCCTGGAACCTGATTTGCAGGCTTTTCTCAAACTCACAGAGATCTACTTCTGTCTTCTAAGTGCTGGGATTAAAGGCATGTGTTACCATGCCCAGCAATTTCTTTAGAACGTAAGTGACTTTTATTAGTACTACATAGCTTTCTCTAGGTAAGACTTAAAGATGTTTTATTAAAATTATTTTTAATAGTCTATTCTTCTTGATGTTAGATAATTCATCAATGATCCAGACTGTGAACAGAGTTATTTTATTATGGTTTCCCATTACCAGCTTTTCATATACTATAGAAATAAAATCTACTTTTTAAATATCCATCCATTATCCTATGCACTTGCAGAATTTGATTAATAGTAGACTGTAGTAAATATTCTTTGTGGACTTAAATGTATTTTAACACAAGGAGTAAAATAGCCAGATTTTCATTTTCAATAGAGTGCTGCAGCTGTGGGGAGGGTGTATTTGAAGGAGGAAAAAGACTCTTAAGACAGTCACTGGTATCCAGAATTTTAAATATGGCTAAAATATGCCAAGATGAGGACAGTGTACTAGAAAGTGTATAATATAAAACAACTGCTTATTTTTTTCTCAGAAAATAATAATGTTTAAGTCACTCTTCAATTAGCTGCATGTATTATGCTTATGGAAGTTCAGAGACTTCCCCATTACAGAAAATTGTGCATGGTGGACCAATGCTATCTATTGCTAAAAAATCAATGACAAAAGTTGCATAATTTTTAGCATTAATTTTTGAACCATATAAAAAGGTAATAAAGTTTTCACAGTTTTGGAAACATGAAAAAATGAAGATTTGATTCCATAGGCCAGTGTTTATCCAAGTTTGTGTGTTTGATCAGTTTTAGATTTGTTTATCTTATGTTAAGGGTATGAGCATTTTTCCTGCATATATGTACACACCCCATGCATATTTGATATCCAGTGAGGTCAGAAGAAGACATTAGATTCCTTGAAACTGTAGTTGTGGATGGTTGTGAGCCATCATGTGGGTACTGGGAAGCAAACATGGGTTATTTGAAAAAGGGGCATGGCTCATGGGATTAGAACTGGGATCAAGTCCTGACCAGATCAGGGGTCCCAGAGAATGTTCCCCATTTGGTGTAAGAAGCATAAAGACTAACATCTAAATAAAAATAATGGGATTGCAGCTGTGAGCATCGAAGTTTCCCAGTCATTTGGCCAGTTAAATAAATAATCCCACTGGAGGGAAATAAGAACACCTTAATGACTTCCACTAAGAATTTTGCAAATGAATTTACATCCACAAAGTCAAAACTAGGCATGGGAAAGTAATGATAAGGCAGACGGGTAAAGGATGAACAACATACCATGTGATGAGACCCATTATCAGAATTCCCAGACAGAAAGATTTAATAACTGCTGGTAGTATTCAGGATAGTTAAAATAATAGTGTAAAGCCAAATGAAATAAATGGTGATAGTGGGTTGTAAAGGAGAAGACACTGATCAAAACAAAGAGCCAGACAAATACTTTTGGTTGAAAAAAACTGTCACATTTTAAAAAAAATTGAGAACAAAAACGCAAGTCTGAAAATGAAATTCCAAATAAAACAGAGAGAGAGAAAAAAACAGAAGGAAAAATACAAAAAAAATGTGAGAAAAATCGAAGAGAAGAAGGAGATGAAGAAGAAGAGTTCTACGAGGAAATGAAAGAGTGTCACAGAAGCAACATATTATAAAGTAATATTTTCCCAAATGGTAAACAGCATTAAGTCATTCCAACAATAATACTTAAGACTATAAATAAAAATAAGGAAGCACTTCAAGTGCATCAAGACTTCTAAAAAAGGTATTTGTTCAAGTGTCAAAGACAGGACATCAAGTGTAGGGATGGGGTTACATCCCACAGGGAAAAACACTGACCCAGAATTGTTCCTGTCTGGGTCAAAAATGGAGAAAAGTCTGAGGGAAAGGAGGTTCAATGACAGGACCAAATTGGGATGCAGCTCAAGGAGAGACTCCAAGGCCTAACAATATTATTGATGCTATGATGTGCTTATGGATAGGAGCCTAGCATGGCTGCCCTAAGAGACAAGCAGCTAAAAGAGTCAGATGCAGATACTTACCCCCAACCAAGGTAGAGAAGCCAGGAACACTTGTGGTTGAAATAGGGAAAAACAGAAAGAAGCTGAGGAGGAAGGCAGCCTCATGGGAAGACCAGCAGTCTCAACTAACCTGGACCCCTGAGATCTCTCAGACACTGAGCCACCAATCAGGCAGCATACACTAGATGATATGAAGCCCTCAACACATGTACAATAGAGGACTGAGAGAAGATGCGCCTAACCCTTGAGAGACTTGAGGCCCCAGAGAGTGGAGAAGTCTGTCTGTAAGGGTGGAGGTGGGAGGGTAGGTTCATCCTCTCAGAGACAAGAGAGGAGGAATGGGATGAGGAACAGCCAGAGGGCAGACTGGTAGGGGGAAAAAAAACAAAAACAACAGTAGTAATACAACTTACCTTTAGAGGGAGAGAGCTAATGACTGCTTCTCCAATATAGCAAGTTAAGATAGAATAAAAATAAATTACAATACAATAAAATATCAAAATGTACAGCCAAATGATTACTAACCTAAGCATTTATATAACTGCAAACACCCCAATGCTTTAAAGACGAGGTGAATTGAGATATTCTAAATATATTTATTTAGAGAATAAATAGGAAATAAAGACATTTTCTGAAAATCCTAAGTGAAGAAAATGACTTATCTGAAAATTTACACCAAAGAAAACATTGAAAGTAGTTTTCATGTAGATTAAAAATGGACCCAGATGGAAGATCTGAGATCTAAGAGAAATAGTTACTATGTGAGTAAACTTAAAAGAGATGTCATCCTGTAACACTACAATATACATAAACATAGGAAATGCAATAAAGTGACTGGCACATTGAGAAGCCATGTTGTTAAGGATGCACATTTCAAATTATAGGGAAGATATTAGGCAATGTAAACTGCAAACTTTCTAGAGTAGAGGAGATGAATGTTTAATAAAGAAAATATGTTCATTCAATTCCATGAAAACAAAAAAACTTAATAAAAGTAACACTGATTAGATAAGACAATAGAAATGCTACAGATTGTAGGTTAATTATTGTAAAAAAGATAGATCATATATATATATATACATACATATGTATATATATATATATATACACACACGTACACACATACACATATACCTATGTGTGACATATAATTTAAGCATATAAAACATTGCTTTTGCTAACTGTCCTAGTTACTGTTATATTGCTGTGAAGAGACACTGTAACCAAGGTCACCCTTATATAGGAAAGCATTTAGTTCATAGCTTGCTTACTGTTTTAGAAGATAAGTATATGATCAGCATAGTGAGAAGGAAACAGGTATGGTGCTAGAGCTATAGATGAGAACTTTACCTCCTGATCCACAGGAAGCAGAGAGAGAGAGAGAGAGAGAGAGAGAGAGAGAGAGAGAGAGAGAGA
>JADRCD010151171.1:0-34277 GCA_019843815.1 Montemys delectorum
GGGGGGGGGGTCCCTAGGCCTCACCGAGCCGTGAGACTCCCGCAACTCTCCGCCTGAGTCGACCTTGGTCACCTCCGGAACCTGCGGGCTCTCCCAGCCATGGGAGCGTCCTACTTTAAGGGAGGAGGACTCAGACGCGCCCCTAGAAGCCAGCGGGACCCAGAAACTCCCTGAGCCGTCCTCACCCAGCTCCCATCTGTAGGAAGCGCAGGTCTGAGTCCTACCTCACCTGCATTCTCTACGTATCCCATCAGAGAAACCCAGATCTCCGGCTCCCTGAGCCTCTTCCCGGAAGCAGCCTTCCTCGCCTTCCTGCTCCCCGAATTCCAAGAGACACTTTCATTCTTCTGCCTACTGACCTGCAAGTGGCTTTCCTATTTGTTGCAGTCCTCCGGGCCAGCAGCCTCCTGCCCTTAAAATCTTTCTCCTGTGGCTCTGGGAGTCTGTACGTACACCTTTTTTGGAGACAGCTAACTGATATCTGTCACAGCAAAAGAACCGGAGCGGAGCCTTGGGCAGTCCGGGGTTCTGTGCAATCTGCCTGCTTGGAGCGGTGGGAGCAGAACAGTTGCCAGGCACTTAGATGGAGGGCTGGGGTGGAGGGCTTTGATAAGACAGGGCAGCCAGGGGCCGGTGTCAGCACCAGCACATTCCAGCAGCCGCCGGGGGCTGTGCTTCCTGCACATTCTTTGCTGGCCCTTTTCAGAGAAATGCCGGCTGCTCCGTAGGCTTCCCAGGTAGGTCCCAGGAGCTATGTCCCTCTCGCTCTGCTGCTTGTCTCTGTGCCTGAGTGCTGGGTATTCCTGGGCAGGGCAACAGGCTGGATGTGACCTCATCCCCAACATCCCCGGCCAAGGTGGGGCCCCTAGCCAGGCTCAGACACAGTGTCAGCAGCAGCACAAGTCCCCTGAGGCAGCTTTGAACCAAATTGTGGATCATGGACCCGGCTGGTTCTCCTGGACTTTGCTGGTCTTGCCAATTGGCACCGAGATGTGGAGAAGTGGGAGCCTTCTGCTGCTCACACCCTCTGGAAGCAGAGCTGATAATGGTGGTGACAAGGGAAAGGATGGAGACGATCCTAGATATAATTAGTGTCCCTCCCTAGATTGGGCATCCACTCTGTCCTTTATTAGTGTCCTGGTCACTGGGATGGAGCTATAGCTAGATAGAAGGGGCTTGGGAGCTTCATTGTAAGTGTCCCTACGTGGCCAAGTGACAGATGAAGGAACCTGCACATCAAATCTCATAGTGACACGTGACAGACGGAAACACTGGATGTTGAGAGACAGCTAATTAGTAAGGCCAGGGTGTCAGGAGGGCCTAAAGGAGGAGGCAGACTTTCAGCGGAGATCCAAATGAGGCCGTGGAATATACTTGAGAGCACGGGGGAAATTTAGTTAAGAGGCAGGAAAAAGCAAGCGCAGTGAACTTTCCCAAAAAGACTTTTATGTACTGAGAGGTGGCAGGGTACCAGGGGAGAACAGAGAGCAGTGGTGTGAGGCATTGGACCACATTCCTGGAGACCCCTCATGTTCCTTTGCCTAATTCACTACTTGTGGTTCTCCTTGGACCAGACCTTCTGGGGCTTAGGGATCTGGGGAGGTGCCCCCTACTGGTCCTAGTTAGCAACCACACAGGGATGGGACAGCTGGTAGATATGGAGGAGAGTTCTCCATGCAGGAGACAACCCACCTGCAATCAAATCTCTTCTGTGAAGCGAAAACAGAGGACGGTGAGATAGTGTCCAGGTAGGGTTGATTTGCAGCCCTGAGAAGATCAGATCTGTCAAGGGTGGGGCAGCCTGGCCAGGCAGGCAGGACTCAGGCTCAGCCACTGGCAGAGTCTAAGCCAGTGGTGTTTGTTCTAGAGCCAAGGCCTCCAGGCAGGATTCTGGGAGGAGAGCATTCAGTACAGCCTATGGGGCAGGTGGGTAGGGAGGGCCCCAGAACATCTCCTGCATTCTCCCTCCATGATGCTGCCCTTGCTGGGGAGGGCAGCAGTGCGTTGTCCAGCCTGGCTATTGGTGGTAGCCTGGGCTAGGGCAGCTACTGTCCCTCTAGGAATAGCCAGCCACATTGCTACTAGGGTAGAGGAGAGGTGGGTGGGAGGCTTAACCCTCGAACCATGAGAATGGCTACTGAAAACCCATCTCGCCCATTTTGTATACAGTACTCAAAGCGGAGGGTGCCACACATTTGGAGGGATCTGCCCCTCTGTGGGCCTGTGAGGGGCTAGTAGTGGCCATGGATGGGTAGGGGCTTTTTTACTGCACTTACTTACTGGCTGTTGAGCCTTGAAGGGGGACCTCGGGGCTGACTGGGGGCTACTTTTTTTTTTTTTTTAAATCTTGTACTCAGACTTGGTAGGGGGAGCCAGTGGGCATGGGTCCCTCTCTTGATGCTCTCTTTCCAACCCTCTTTGCACTCCATTTTGGGACTGGGTCAGTATTCGTGTTTACAACGTAACTGGGGACTGAATGAGATGAGACCAGAGGCCAGAGAACTTGGGCTCCCCTATAAATGTTACTTTTCTTTTTTCTTTCTTTCTTTTTTTTTAAAGCCTACAGCACCCAGTATTCCCAGGCAGTCTCCCATCCAAGTACTAACCAGGCCCGACCCTGCTTAGCTTCCGGGATCAGCCAAGATCGGGTGCGTTCAGGGTGGTATGGCTATAGACGAAATGTTACTTTTCAGTGGTTCTAGTGTTGGGTGTTCTTTGGACAAACACAGCAGGAAGCTCTGAGACCTTAGTGGCCCATGGGTTGTACAGAGGAGATGGCTGATGGAGCCAGTAAGAAGGAGCCTGCATTGGGTGTATGGAGACTGGTTTGTAATGGGCTTGTGGCCTGGACTGGGCAGGAGGGTCTGTCTGGAGCATGTATCTTCCTCCTGGCTTTACTTCCTCATTTAAAGTAGAAAGACTGACCTTGAACTTTTATCCCCATCCCCAGTGTTGGGATTATATCACTACATTCTACCTGGATCCTTTATAGAGAAAAAACAATACTCCCCCCCCCCCCCCCCAAAAAAAAAAAAAAAAAAAACAAACTGTGAAAACCAAGGGACTACACAGCCTGCCAGAGCTATATTCCTTCATGTCTGGGCCACCTTAGAAGAACCCAGGGCCTGGTGACTTCTTGGGGGCAGGTTGGGAAACTGGCCTTCAGTGCTGGGGACCACCAGCTTTTCTAGTCTTCTTAGGAGGGAGCTCCATGGAGCCAGTACTTGTCCTGGGGACAAGACAGCCCCAGAGGCAGGTGGTGGAGACAGAGCTAGGAAAGTTGACTCCTCCCTGGCTGCCAGAGCTCAGGTGTGACAGGGCTGTTGACAATTAGACCTGGGAGAGGCAGGCACTTGCTGTGGGGACATCCTGGACTCGGGAGCTGGGAGAGAGGATGTGAAGGGCTAAGGGGACTGTCACTACACAGAAGAAAGAGGTAACCCCTCTGCCCCACCTCTTGTTTGCCTGTGCCCAATGGAGTCCCATCTGTTCCTTGTTAGGGACTCAATAGACAGGCCTCTAGGAGATTAATTAATACCAAGCTGCTGGCAGACTGAGATGCGTGCCCGCCCTAGGGCCCCATTCTGGCAGCACAGATGGCCAGCTGACCCCAGAAATGCTACTGCATTGCCACCCAATGATCCTGGAGATGTGGGGAGCCTTGTGGGGAGTACAACCCTGACTACTGTGGCTTCATGGCAGAGAAAGTTTAGGTGGTGGCAGGAAGCCAAAGGGGGCTACAGGACAGTGTTCCACACAGGGAACTTCTCATTCATCTTTGGTTGGGTCCTGGGCTTGCTGTGTGACCTAAGCCTCGTGGCTTACTCTCTCTGGGCTATTTTCTTTTCCAGTGTATAAAATGAAGGTGTTAGATTGAGCCATGGCTGAGATTGCCTGGGTCTGTGTTAACAGAGCCTAATTCTCTCCCTGCTATTCCCAATTTTCCTGACTTGCTTAGGCTACATCCCATGCCCTGGGTCACCCTCCTATAATTAATGCCTGTCCATGCTCAGAACATACCTCTGCTTGGCTTGGCCAGACCAAGTGTCCTGTTGGGACCCTGTCCCCACCCTCAGGCTGGCCTACTCCTTCCAGCTCCAAGACTAGGGTAAATGTCTACTTTCTCAGAAGCCACAGCCCACAGTCCCACACACTCCTCAGACTTATCCATGGCCCCACCCCTTGGACTCTGCCCTCCTGCCCAGGAAACGCCAATACCCAGAAGAGCTGCCCAAGAGTCCAGGGGCCAGGAGCAGGGTCTGAATGACTTGAGCTGGTGACTCATAGCCTCATCAGGCTGGGGAGAACCAGGTATAGTGTAGTGGGCTAGAAGTGTAGGTTTTTGTAAATACAGAACCCTGGGCCATCTCCTGACCCCCCACCATTTCCTGGAAGTACTCAGTGGAGGGGAGGGTTGCCCTCTGGCAAGTTGCTCTAAGTCTGCCCTGAAGTTGTAAGAGGCTGGCCAGGTGCCACCAAGCTGAGGGGCCAGGCTCCTCCAAAGCCCGCTGCCTCCCTTCCTTCCCCTCTTTTTGCCGTCACCTCCAAAGCAAGCAGAACGGGAGCCAGCCATCCCAGGAAGGGGTTAACTGCCAGCCCCGGCCTTGAGGGAGGGGACTGGGCTGGACCATTTTTCTGCTCTGCCTCCACCTCGCTTTTCCTGAATGGTTCTGCCGTCCTGGGGTGGGGAGGAAGGGAAGGAGGAAGGGCGGGCAGGCAGAGGGAGGGAGGAGTGTGGGAAGAGGAAGGAAAAAAGAACGAGACAGCTAGGGGGAGAGAAAGATGTCACTGGGTCTAATCTCCCTGTCATTTGGGTTTCTGGCAGCAGCTGAGCGAAGAATCGGCTAGAACAATGCTGAGGCGGGGGAGGTGAGGAGTGTCTTAAACAGGTGATCGGGAACACCAAGCCACCTGGGCACCCCTCCCGGACTCAGCCCAGCCGGCACCCCAAAGACAGTGGGGCAACCATGGCGACCAATTTCAACGACATCGTCAAACAAGGCTATGTGAAGATGAAGAGCAGGAAGCTCGGGGTGAGCCACCCTGGCGGGGGCCCTTGTCAATAAACAGTCCTGAGGACGGGGTCTGGAGGCATGGTGTGTGGGGGCACACTGCCCGCCAGCACTGGGTACTGTGTGACTGTGGTTTGAGGCTTCTCAACATTGGCTGGCTGGCATGTGGCTAGCCAGCCTCCGTCTACTGCATCTCTCGCCCCAGCTGGGCTGGCTGGCATCCCGGCCACTGGACCAGTCGTGGTAGCTGACAGGCTGGCAGAGGCATCCCCGCTATTGTTGAAGTTGTGGCCACAGCGGCAGAGGCGCTGGCAGCAGCGGAGGTGGCAGCCACCACCGGGTAACAGGAGTGACTGGAGAGTGAGGCTGTCAAGAGTGGAGAGCAGCTTTGGCTCCTGGGCCTCCTCCCCTTGCTCCCCACCCCCTTTCCCCTCCCTTCCTTGCCTTGCTCCCCACCTCTCCTGTCCTCTTTTCTTTAAAGTGACCCTCCCCACCCGCCCCCCCCCCCATACATTCCCGTCTCAATGTGTTCAGAGCCTGCATTCATATTTTAGGTGGTTGCTTTGGGTGCTAAAGAATTGTTTGGGAAGGAGAGTGGCTCCTTGGGAGGTAGGGGTAGAGACATCAGGGGCTGAGGCACTGACACTTCTCCATGTGTGGGTGGCATGGCCCTTGCTCTGGGACAGGTTGTTTTCCTTGGAGTTGATGGTGGTGGCCCTGAGCTGGGTCTTGGAGTGGCAAATACCCCTCCTCATCACCCCATACTGGTTTCCAGCTGAGGAAAATCCCGCAGAGGCATGAGTACGGCTCTAGGTTCCCTTTGAAGCCTCTGCTCCCATGCCATCCCCTGCCTCCACTGAGGGGTTCTTCTCAGCAGGAAAGCAAGCCTTGGTGACAGGTGACCCAAGTCTGTTTTACCCAAGACTCCTGTCCCTCCCTGCTACCTTGATGGGTTGGGTTCAAAGCTTCCTGGGCTAGCCTGAGGGTGAGGAGATGCCCAAGGATCACTTGTCTTACTCGGGGCCACCTTGGAGTGGGGGTGACTCTTGTTCCTCCTGGCTTTCCGGGGCCCTTCTCGGGCTGTCCTGTGTCCAGACAAGAGCCAGCAGTCCACTGCCTTCAGCTGGACCATCGGTAGATTGAGGCAGGGCTGCTGGGTATGTCCAGCGTCTCACTGGCCCAAGCCTAGTAGAGACTCTGCTCTTTCCAAGACAGAACAAAGAGCAAGGCTCAGGGCAGTCAAAGAGGCCCCGGGAATAGGGACCTCATTCCTGCCGCCATCCCTTATTCCCATGCTTAGATCCAGCAAGTCCCCAGGGGCCAGCAGAGCTCTGTCCAGGGCAGGGATTACCAGGAAAGCGCTGGCTACGGGGCAGTCCTGTGTGGTCACTGTCAGACCTGTTACAAGAGGGTTCCCAGACCTCAAGTAGAGAGGTGGACAGATTGGGGGGAGAACTGGCAGGTGGGGTGTGGCCTGGCCCAGACTGGTATCCACTGTGTCCAGGGAATTCTACACTCCACAGACCTGAGCTTACTCTGCAGTCCTGTGAGGGGCTAGGCTTTGCAGTTGCCCCAGGCAGTGTCTTATCTCAGTCTCCAGGGATCAGAGTGGGGGTGTGCTGAGCTGGATGGCGCCCACCCTCCCTTCCTACCTGCTAGGGCCTCCCCGCCTCCCTCAGCAGAGCCAGGCAGAGTGCTTAGGAAGAGCTGATCAAAGACCTGTGAGAACTGAGGAGAGCTCTTGAGTGCATGGCTCCCTGGGGTTGTGTGAGTGTGTATCTGTAACTAGGCAACCAGGGTGTTCAGGCCCCCAGGCCTCCCAAGTTGCTGCCTGCTGGGGTGGGCTGGGGTGCTTGGGCGGCTCCCACCCATTTAGTTTTCTATCCATTCATCCATCTGTCTGTCCACCGTGTGTGTCCTTCATATGCATGGCTGTCGGTAATTGCTAGCCAGTATTAGCAAATGGTGTGAAAATATGATGTACGCGGTCTCTGCTTTAAAAAGGCTCATGTGGACAGAACAGGGCTGAGCTAGGGACAGAGGTGCGGGGCAGACATGCTTCCCAGGGTCCCACACAGGAGCTGAAAGTGGCCCAGGGATAGAGACTTCCAGGGATAGGGGCTATCTAGGTTCATCTTGTTCTGTGATCTGCTTGCCAAAGGCCTGGTACACCTTTGGCACGAGCAGAGAAGTAGCTGAGCTGACTGCCCAGCCCTTTGAGACTGTGGCCCCATGGCCACAAAGGTGCGGGATAGACATGTTTCCCAGGGCCCCAAACAGGAGCTACAAGTGACCCAGCTCTAGGGAATTCCAGAGACAGAGACTGTCTAGGTCATTTTGCTCTGTGATCTGCCTGCTTTCCTCTGCTCAGCCCAGGCCCTCTTGTTTGCATTGACAATGGCACAGGGATGTCTGGGAAACAGGTCTGCCAGGCTTGAAGCCTGCCTGCTGGTGGGAGCTGGTAAATCCAAGAGAGCCTTGAGGTAGGAGGGAGAGGCTCTGCAAGAGGTCAGATGGGCAGTTTCTGGAGGAGCTGAGACAGCCTTTCATGGTGTCCGATAGGCCAATTTATTTCTGGAGAAGGGTCACCTCTTTAGGAGTTTACGAAGCTCTGGAGAATCTCAGCGGCATAGAGCACAGGGCACTTAGTGGTTGGGACAGGCAAGATAACACATAGGGAAGGTACTATGCTGTGGAGGTACTGCTGGCTCATAGCTCTGCCCCCTTAGCCTCTGTGGGCCTCTGGTCCCCATGGGAACCCCCTGTGGCACACTGTTGATTAAGTGCTGAGGGAAATCCTTGAGGGGCAAGAGTGATTCCCCTCACACCAGAGCCTTGCCTAAGCCCAAAGAGCAGGGCAAGAATGGTGCAGACTGGCTGAGTGCAAGGGACTCAGTGCACTTCTTGTCCCTGGGAGACCCCATGTATGGCTGGTAGTCTGTCCTATGGTAATGGGTGTGTCTCTGGAGATCCTGTCTTCACACCAGACCCATTAGGTCCTTCCTACTTGCTCTCTACATAGCCCACTAGTCTCTGAAATGGAGGCAACAATGGGACTGCCTTCAGGAGTGACCCCGACACTGAATAGTGCCAGCACTCCACATATGGCTAGGAAGCATTCCACAAATGCTCCTTCCATTACACAGAGCATCGTAGAACAGCCCGGCAGGGATGATCAATACTCACCTTGGCCATTTGGGTAGGGCTGCCCCTCAGTTGGCTGGTATCCTGTAGCTACCACCCTAAGGTTTTTTCTAAGCTAGGGTCCAGGGAAGGGTGTAGTACTGCTCCCTCAGGGGGCCGGAGTAACTTCAGGGCAACATTGTTGGTGATCACAGTCCAGTGACAATCCAGTCATCAACTTCTTGACCCACAGATTTACCGGAGGTGCTGGCTGGTGTTCCGGAAATCTTCCAGCAAGGGGCCCCAGCGGCTGGAGAAGTATCCTGATGAGAAGTCAGTGTGCCTCCGAGGCTGCCCCAAGGTTAGGGGCCTGGGCCCTAGATCCCCCAACCTGTGAGCAAAGATGACTTGCTGAGTCCTGAGGTCTAAGAGAACCTTCCTGGGGAACACAGCTATGGGAGGTAGAGTGAAGTGCCCTGGCCTGGCTAAATCTCTTGGGATGTCCTTCCAGGTCACTGAGATCAGCAACGTCAAGTGTGTCACAAGGCTCCCCAAGGAGACCAAGAGGCAGGCAGTGGCCATCATATTCACTGACGACTCCGCTCGCACTTTCACTTGTGACTCAGGTAAGGCCCCAGGACTGCAGGCTCCATCTGCTCTCCTCTGGCTGGTCACAGTCAATGGTCCAGGCAGTGGGTACCAGAGCAAGGCCAACCCTTTACAGCAAGAGTGGGAGAGCTGTGCCCTTAGTGGAGTAGGTCCCAGATAGAGGTGGACAAGTAGGCAGCAAGGCCTTCCTGCAAGGTGCAATGAGTCAAGCCAGGGCAGACTGGGTGGGCTGCTGGGGACTCTGGGCTGGCAGAACTGTGAAGTGCTTTTTCTCTAGAGCTGGAGGCAGAGGAGTGGTACAAGACACTGTCAGTGGAATGTCTGGGATCACGGCTCAATGACATCAGTCTGGGAGAACCTGACCTCTTGGCACCAGGAGTACAGTGTGAACAGACAGGTGAAGCTGGGGCTGGGTCTCAAAGTGGGGATTGGAGGGGGGAAGGTGGAGCCCTCAGTTAGCTCAGCTGTTATCCACTGCTGTTGCAGATCGTTTCAACGTCTTCCTGTTACCCTGCCCCAACCTGGATGTGTATGGGGAGTGCAAGCTGCAGATCACTCACGAGAACATCTACCTCTGGGACATACACAACCCTCGCGTGAAGCTTGTCTCGTGGCCCCTCTGCTCTTTGCGCCGTTATGGCCGAGATGCTACACGCTTTACCTTTGAGGCGGGCAGGTAGTACCCTCTTTCTTACCATCCTGTCTCGCCATGGCGGGTATGGAGACTGCTCTTTGCATGGTGTCAGGCACGACCATTCATCAGCATGGCAACCCAGAGGGGATATAATGCTTTAGCTTTACAGATGAGGAACTCAAGGCCAAAAGAAGTAATTAGCTGGGGCTGGAGAGATGGCTCAGAGGGTAAGAGCACTGACTGCTCTTCCAGAGGTCCTGAGTTCAATTCCCAGCAACCACATGGTGGCTCACAACCACCCGTAATGAGATCTGATGCCCTCTTCTGGTGTGTCTGAAGACAGCTACAGTGTACCCATATAAATAAAATAAAATCTTAAAAAAAAAAACAAAAAAAAAGAAGTAATTAGCTTATGACAGGCAGGTCAAGCAAAGCTGTGTACCAAAGCCCAGCTCCCAGGCCCAGTCGCTGCCAGCAGGGACCCCTTTCTTTGTGGCCTTAGTACCAGTTTCCTCTAAGAGGGTAGAAAAGCACTTAGCCTGACAGAATGGTGGTACAGCTAGGGAAGGCCTTTGCTGGGACTCCATTGGCCTGCTTAGACTTAAGCTCTGCACCACCGTGTGTGCATCCTTGGCTGAGCGTCTAGACTACTTTCCTGGATGATTTAGGTTCCTCTAAATGAATAGGTTAATTTCTGTGAATCTTTCAAACCGCCACGGGGTATGTGGTAACTACTGCTCAGCTCGTGTGTACTGTGGCCCAAGTCCCCAGACCATGGCCATCCTCTCCCTGAAGACCTTCGTACACCCACAGCTGGCATTTAGAACTTGCGTGCAACATACACAGAGTGGCATTCCTGACACTTTGCCCTCCTTGCTCCCTGTGTCCTTAGGATGTGTGACGCCGGGGAAGGACTCTATACCTTTCAGACTCAGGAGGGGGAGCAGATTTACCAGCGGGTTCACAGTGCCACCCTGGCCATTGCAGAGCAGCACAAGCGGGTCCTGCTGGAAATGGAGAAGAACGTGAGGGTGAGGCGGTGGCGGTTGCTCCAGGGCACTGGGAGGTGGGGCAGACATGCTAGCTAAATCTCCCTGAGTGTGCTCGTAGGTGAGTCAGGAGGGACCTTGGGCTGGCAGCAGTGTCCCCAGAACTAACAGACGGGACCTCTTCTCTGGGTCACAGCTGCTGAACAAGGGCACTGAGCACTACTCCTATCCCTGCACACCCACGGCCATGCTGCCCCGCAGTGCGTACTGGCACCATATCACAGGGTCTCAGAACATTGCTGAAGCCTCCAGCTATGGTGAGTCGTAGTTGGGGCCTGTCCCTGCGGAGACTTCCTGGGCAAGGGCCTTTGGTGTTGGATTCAAATTCTGAGCCTGCATCTCTGTCCATAGGTGAAGGGTATGGGGCAGCCCAGGCCAGCTCAGAAACAGACCTCCTGAACAGATTCATCCTGCTTAAGCCAAAGCCCAGCCAGGAGGACAACAGTGAGGCCAAGACCCCTTCCCAGTGACAGCCAGACTGCTGAGAACTCATGATGGCTGGGCTGCCTGTTGGAAGGCTCACTGCTGCCGCCGCTGCCGTCGCCCATGGACAGCCTCAAGGAGCTGGTGGCCAAGAGCCAGAGGAGAGCAAGCTGTCCCTCCTTGACCTCGAGGGTGAGGCTGGACCTCAGCACATGGCTGGCCACACCTCCTGAGCATGAGGGGCTAAGAGCCACCGTGGGACTATACATTGTTAATGGTTTTAATATATATGGCTTATAACATATTCTGTAAAAACGAGGCTTCCCTCTATCCCTCCCCACCAACACATACCCATTTTTAATTCCACGACCAAGCATGGTCAAGGCTGTTTTTCAGTATGAGGGCAGCAGCGCCTGTCCTCAGTGATACAACTCTCCTGCTGCCAAGATGGCTTGAGCTGCCAGGGTCAGAGGAGGGGGACAATCAGACTGGTGCTGTCTGCTGGCTCTTCCTCAGAAGCCCAAGGGCCACGATAGCAGGTAGCTTCTGTCCTCTGGGCACAGTGACACAGGAACAGTCCTAAACTTCACTGTACCATGTGGCAGTCTGGCACTTGGAGTGTTAAGCAGAGGTGGCATCTGGTTTTTAAATGCACTTTCTGCACTGACTCCTTCCTGCTCAGTAGGCTGAAGATGTCTTTGGGGGGGGCTCCCATTACCTCAGCAGTAGAGGATGGTTGGGGCCAGCCCGGAGGGAGGGCTGCAGCGGGACTGCTGTGGGGAGCACCTTGCTGCCCCCTTCACTGACCAGGGGTATAGTGCTCCAGCGTGGGGAAGTCCCTTGCCCTGGGCCAGCCACTCCAGGCCAGATTCCAAACTAAGACCTTCCTATCTCCCCACACGGTGCTGAGACTCCCTGCTGAAATGCAATTAAAGCAATTGATTTTCTAGTGCTGGTATTTATTGACTACCGTGCAGAAGGGCTATCTTTCTATTCACATCAAACCTTTTGTTGCGTGTTTCTGTTTTTTAATACTTTAGGGTTCTAATTTGTGGGAACAGATCTTGTAAATAACCACTGTTCACATGTGTGGCAGAATGATAAGGGGGCCCTTTCCAGGGGGGGGCCCTAGAGCCAGGGAGGTGGCACAGCCAGTCCAACTCTGACTGTGACCAAGGAAATGACCACCCAGAGGTCAGCTAGTTTGTACAAGAAATGGGCCCAACCCCTTGGGAGAGAGGCAAAACTAGCTCAGTTAGTGGCACGATGACGCATGAAGGAGATTATGTTGTGCTCTTTATTGCCAAAAATAAAAACTTTTAAAAAGACAACTACTGTTGATCAATAAATATTCCTTCTTTTCTGTGCTGGTATGTGCTTCCCCCAGGCTGCCTGAAAACCACTACAGTAGGGCCAGGGATGTTAAACGCCTAATAAAAACTGCCTTGTCTAACACCAGTGGAACCCCTGGCAATCTCTCCAGTGACCTTCCAGGAGGCAGACTGAGCAAGTGCAGCCCACAGCCCAGAAACCACAAGGGTTCCCAAGGTCTGAAATCCAGTCACCTTGAACTTAGTGTTCTGCAGCAAGCAAGCTGCGGCTAGTTTATGGTGAGCACGTCACTCTGGATCTCATGGCTTAACTGAGTCTGTAAGTCACTCAGCTTCTTCTTTAGCCCAGACAGGGCTGAGAGGACAATGGTTTCAGGGCGCAGTGAGCCACACGACTCCACATTGTAGTAAAACCTGAGAGACAAGAGTGGGGTGAGAGATCTCATGAGGCAAAGCTCGGATTTTGGGCAGGCTTCCCTTCCATTCTCTGAGACTTGATTCTATGAGGCCCTTGATCTTAGGACAAGACTAACTTCCCTTTCCCTAAAAGCCCTATGCAGAGTGGTCCAGATCCACTTCACAGTTCCAGGAAGCTACAGCTACTTCAACAGGGCATTGCTGTAAAAACCCTAAAGTGACTCTGTATGTGCATTTCTACACTAGAGACAGAAGGAGAAGCCAAACATGATGCTGGCTACAGCCCTCAGCACTTCAGGGGAGGGCTGTGGTCAGTCTCGGTCTGGCTTGAGCCTAAACAGGAATGCCAGAAAACAGCATGGGGCAATAAGAAGGCCCCTTTCCTCAAAGAAGACCAGCTCAAGACTTGTAGTTTGGCAGTTAGCTCTCCTATCACAGGGTGGGGGATAAGGGTGGGAGAGGGGGGTGGGGAGTGGTGAGCTTGGGTGTGTGACTGCCTAATAGCCTCCCACACCTATATTTATAATTACAGTCCCAAGCAGGACTGGGGTCTTACCTCTCTGGCTTGCCGTTGGGGTCGTAGGGAGCCTGTGACTCATCCTCATCCAGCTCGGAATACTCACTCTTTGGCCTGAGGGCAAGCACAGTGAAGCACAAGTTAGCAAGGCTCTCAGAGCATCTACCTACCTATCTATCACTATAGCCATTGCAACTTCCCCGTCCCCGGCACCCAGAACATACCATTCCTCAGGCTTAGGATACACTGTATGCCTAAGTGCGTTGTCTGGATCGTATTCAAAAGCTACCCCTGCAGTAGGGTTCCACTTGGCATGTTCCTTGCCAAAGCCCTTCTTGGCATAGGCTCGAAGTCTCAGCTCCTGCCCCTTCCTCAGCTTGACAATAAGGATGTCTGCAGGGAGAGGTGAGAGTGAGCAAGGAGCAAAAGGAGGTGAGTTCTCCAACTTGTGACCTTCAATACTGCATGAGGACAATCCACATCTTGACAAAAGGGTCCAAAGATGAATGAAAGAGACCAGGCAACTCAAAGGGGTACACCTGACCTCTGCATGTTCACATCACCAACTTGACTGCCCCACTCCCTTAACCATCCTGCCTGACCCCCTTACCATCCTGCCCCACCCCCTTACCATCCTGCCCCACCCCCTTACCATCCTGCCCCACCCCCTTACCATCTTGCTCCACATAATCATTAGGGTCGTTATCCCGGTTCCGGGATGTCACCTGTAGGAAGTCCAAACAAACATGCATGAGCCTCGAACCTCTCAGTCACCTCGGCAACTGTCTCTCAGCAAAAGCAGCCTCTAATCTGTCAATCCAGGGAAAGGAGGCTGAGAAGGAGAAGGAGATGGCAGAGTTGTCCAAAGAGCCCAGTGGCCTTTAAAGGGGTTTCTGAATGACATAGGGCATTCAGGAACTCAGGACCAGCACGTCTAGGTGGCGGTTAATGTAGATGGTCACAGGTTAGGTTAGCATCTATCTCATAAAGTTCCACTCCAACCTGTCCCACTTGGAGCCAGGCAGAGAAGAGCAAAGGCACTAACCGGAATAACCCGGGGGCTGTTGGAGATGAGATCTCGGGAGGTGACATGGCGCGTCTGGTCTTCATTGCACCTCACGTCAAGAGTGAACTCCACAGAACACTCAGGGCAGAACTCTTCACATGTGCAGTCCTGAGACAGGAAGGGCAGTTGGAATGAGGAGACCGGACTCTCTGCTTCTCCTAACCAGCTCTTTCCAGTTTTCTTGGTGAAAAGTGGGTGACCAGAGTCCCAGCCCTTCTGGGATGTGACTTCTGGTTCACCTCACTTGTATAGCCAGCAACTACACTCCCTTTCCATGGCCACTGCTACAAGTGACCACTAGGGGGCATACTGCTAATACAGCAGTGCCTAGAGAGGATGTCTTAGAGGACTAAGGTAGTATGGGACTATATAGTCCTGTCTATGCAGACCAGCTTGGAAGTTACTGAAAATACAAAGGAATACAAGGGAAGAACAGGAAAACAAACTAACAAACAAACAAATCACCCCAAAAAACCAAAACACTGTTCAAGTTCAGGATTATTTGGGGAGGGGGACTGGCGCTCATGTAGCCCAGGCTGTCCTGGAATTTAGTATGTATATGAAACTTAAACTACTGATGCTCCTGTTGCTACTACTCCCCATGCGATAGAATTATAGGCATGTGTCACAACATCCGGGTAATCTTTACTTCAAAATCTCTTAAGGGAAATTTTACCCATATACAAAACAGAGGACAGATTGCCACCTGTCATAGGCCCACCTTCCAGCTTTCTGAATTACCAACATTTGCCTTTCTTTTCGGGTGTTTTGTGTGCTCTGAGAGAGGGTATCTCTCACTAGGTAAACCCCATAAATGGTGGGATACAGGCATAGAGGATTATAGCACACTGACTATATGTAGAAGAGAAGGGTCAGGGCGCTTGCAACTTGACCCTTCTAAAAGGTTAGGGAAGAATAAGGCAAATGTAGTAAAACATTAACATCTGGTAACTACAGAGAAAAATAAAATAAAATAAATGGGTGTTTTATTAATGTTTCTCAGACAGGTGAGGGGACACACGCCTTTAATAACCACAGCACAGAGGAGGAAGAGCAGGCAGATTTCAGTTCAAGGCCAGCCAGAGGTACACAGTGCAACTCTCTACTAAAACAAAACTGTTAAGATTAAATGGATGGGAGGGTGCTAGGAGGCTAGAGACAAGGCTTAGTTCCCAGAACCTAAGTCCAGTAGCTCACAACTGCCTGTAGTTAGTTCCAGGGCTCTGATGCCCTCTTTTCACCTTAGCCCACCTGCATATACACAGAGACAGACATAAAAGTGGGTGTGTTCCCCCACCCTTTTTGTTGTTTTGAGACAGAGTTTCTACAGTCTCCGCCGTCCTGGAACACACAGACCCACCTGCCTCTGCCTCCCAAGCTCTGGGGTTAAAGGTGTGCCCATCACACCCGCCCACACTGATGATGCCTGGATGTGCTGAGAGCAATCTGAAGCTCCATCAGGACCAAGGACCACACTATTAAGACATCATAAGACGACTGGAAGGGAGACACCAGAGAGATTCCAGGGAGAGCTAGCCCTCTGCCCCTCCTTGTGCCTCCAGTCTACCCACCAAAACACATACCCGGGAGTACTGCAGCTTGTCCACAATGTCATCACTAGTGAGGGGGATTAAACCTGCAAGACACAGAAAAGTGCTCTGCAGAACAGCCAGCGGCCAACCCATCACAAGAACCTCAAGTAGGTCGAGCAGGCTGGGGACAGGGAGCATCCCACTTTGATCCCTCCCACCTCAAGACCAGCACTCACCAAGCCTGTGCGCAATAAATTCATCATGAAGGACGGAGGAGTTGGCATCAATCTGAACCCAGTCAATGGCTGAAAAAGGCAGCAACAAAACAGAATGAGAGAGGACTAGCCACCAGATTAACTTACTGGTCTACAGCACTGTCTCCACTCTGCCCGGCACTCAGGAGGCAGAGACAAGCTTGGTCTACAAAGTGAGTTCCAGGACAGCCAGGGCTACACAAATAAACATTGTCTCAAAACAACAACCACCACCACCAACAACCAAAACAAACAAACAAAAAGAAAAAAGAAAAAAGAGAAAGAATCAACTCAGTGCTTACAAAGTTTAAGGTGTCCAGACCAGGCTGCAAGGGACTCAAAGAGATAGCTCCAGGTTCAGGCATCCCACATTCCATACATAAAACCTTTCTGCCCCAGTGAACTGGGTATAGGCCTTGCTAGCGACACACACACACACTCATTTAGAGCATTTAGGGATATTTAGGGAGTTGAATACTTTTCTAAAGAGTACTTTAAATCTGCTACCTATGTCAATACCAAATCCAAGAACAAAAGCTATTTGGGTACCATGGGCTGGAGGGATGGATGGCTCAGAGGTTAAGAGGTTCCTGGCCCCCATGTCAGGCAGCTCACAACCCCTGTAACTCCAACTCCCGGGGCATCTGAGACCCCTGGCCACCTCCAGCACTTGCATTCACCTGTAGACACCCCCATTCAGAGACACAGTAAAAAACAATTTAAAAAATTTAAAGTCAGGGAAAACATCACAGAGAGCAAAACACCACAAATTTCATGGCCTACCCCTCATTTAGGATATAACCAGATAGCCCACTTGGAATCTCAGTGTTACCTTATCAATAGATGTTCACTGGATGGCTTCAACAGGGAAAGTCCACTAACAACAGAACCCAACCCCTCTCAGGCATGGCTGGGCATAGAGGACTGTGTGTGGGCAAATACTTCACTTAAATATGGACCTAACCACCCATAAGCAAACAGCTGCATGTAAACAATGACGTTCAGAAATCAAATGGAGTTGGAGCCCAGTTCTCATGCAGCTGGCAGAGGCACAAGGAAGAGAGGCCAGAAGAGGATAGGCCCAACCTGCCCTTTCCTGCAGTGTTTCCTCTACCCAAGCAAGGACCAAGCTCCCAGACGACTTACTTCTGGGGCCCATTGAATGCCCCATGTACTTCCCATCATTCCCATCCCCCACCCCCTGGTGGGAATTCCCAGTCTCAAAAAACCTTGTGTATCAGGCCAGGCATGCACCACCACCACCTGGCCTGACACCAGAATGGATTAAAAAAAAACAAAAACCCAAAAAACCCCAAACCCCCATTGTCTGTCTCCCTCTCCTCCTCCTCCTCCTCCTCTCTCTCTCTCTCTCTCTCTCTCTCTCTCTCTCTCACACACACACACACACACACACACACACACACTTACACTTCAACCATAAAGAACAAAAGTCCGTCATTTGACCAGGCAGTGATGACGCATGCCTTTGACACACACACACACACACACACACTTACACTTCAACCATAAAGAACAAAAGTCCGTCATTTGACCAGGCAGTGATGACGCATGCCTTTGATCCCAGCACTTGGGAGGCAGAGGCAGGAAGATTTCTGAGTTCGAAGCCAGCCTGGTCTACAGAGTGAGTTCTAGGACAGCCAGGGCTACACGGAGAAACCCTGTTTCAAAACAAAACAAAACAAAACAAAAATGTCGTTTGTTAAAGAAAATCTTAAATAAAGGGAGAGTTCAGGGCCTGCAAGATGTGCAAGATGGTTTAGCAGGATACTGGTACTTATTTGTTGTCAAGCCTTATCGAGTTCACTCCCTGGGACCCATATGGTGGAAGAAGAGAATCCCTTCGACAAGCTGTACTCTGACCTCCACACGTGAACTATTACTACTACTACTCTGGAGCCCAGAGAGATGCACACGTATGTAAATAAATGTTTTCAAATAGATAGGGAGAGAAGACAAGAAAGTATAGCAGGGTACTACTACCTGAAAGGGCCGGAGAGAGCAAGTACACTCTGTGTGTGCATAACGAAGTCCGTGATTTTGTAAAACTAACATACATATTCAAAAGACACCAGCCAGTAGCGAACACTGACTTAAAAGCAAAAAGCGCATCATCAACACTATGTCGGTAATGGCTGTATCACCTGCTAACGACGCCTAGCGTTTACACCTGACGGATGAGGAGGCTGCAGCCCTCAGCCGTTTCACAGTGCTTAGTCTTGATTTCTGTTGGTCTTGGGTAGACGAACAGTGTTGGAGAGCCCGCAGCTGAGCAAGGCACGAACCAACGCGGGCCTAGGCGGCCCCAGCCCAGCGTGCAGCCCCGCAGTGTTCTCAGCCCCCACCCGGGGCGGAGGGCCGGCGACATGGCCTCCCAGGGAGCGTCGCTTACCTATTATGGGCACCTCTGCGATGAAGACCCTCCGAATGGAATTGGCTACCCTACCGGAGGAAAGACGGGCGGTGTGAGCGGCCCCGAAGCCACAGCCCCGGCCGGGGTCAGGAGCTCGAGGACCCAGCCGCCCTCCCGCCTCTCCCCTCGCCGCCTTACGCCAGGTCCGTGTTCTCGATAATGAACTTGACGTTCTCTTCGGTGAGTTCCGTGATCCGCACGGTGGGCTGGTTGGCGTACGGCATCGCGACCCTCCGCCAGGCTCCCGCGCCAGCCGCACAGCGCGCCTGCGCGGCCACCAGCAGTTTGTCGGCTGGGTACCGGGCACTTCCGGCTAGACGTGGTCGCAGCGCCACCTGCTGACCGGAGGCCGGAGCTCTCCTGGCCTGTGTTTTCTAACCACACCGGCGCCAAAATGAACTGGACCTATGCTCTTGAAAGCCCCAAGATATACAGCACAAAATTAAATGTACGGGGTTATTCATGCCATTGTTATTTATAACTGCTAAAAATAACTCATTAGGCAATGATTGATAGAGACTTGGTTAAACGTACATACGGGGCTGGAGATAAGAGCACTGGCTGCTCTTCAGTAAGACTTGGATTGTATTCCCAGCACCTATATGATACCTAACATCTTTAGCTCCAGTTTCTGAGGAAACTCTCTCCTGACATCTGAGGGTACCAGGTATTCACATGGTGCACAAGCATACATGCAAGCAAAACACCATACACATAAAAATAATTTTTAAAATACATAGAAATACAATGAAACCTTTAAGAAAACCTTTTAAAAATTGTACATCTATACATAAACAAAACAGCTGGGGAGGTGACTCAAGGGTGCAAAACGATAGGTTTGACTGATAGGTTATTTCTCTGCCAGTAAAATGAGCCAATTCAAGATAGACTAGAATATATTAAAAGGCAGGTTTCGCCGGGCAGTGGCGGTGCACGCCTTTAATCCCAGCGCTTTGGAGGAAGAGGCAGGCGGATTTCTGAGTTTGAGGCCAACCTGGTCTACAGAGTGAGTTCCAGGACAGCCAGGGATACACAGAGAACCCTGTCTCGAAAAAAAAAGGGAAAAAAAAAAAGGCAGTTTTACTGGGAAGCTGCTCTCAGGCGAGTTCACTAGCCCCACGAACAGAGGCCAGGGGAGCCGCCATGGGAAGAGCAGAGAGGGAGAAGAGAAAGGGTCTGGGGCAGGGGGCAAGGGGAGGGGAAGAAAGAGGGAGAGAGAGGAGAGAGAGACAAAGAGAGAGAGAGAGAGGTGGGGAGAAAGGGAGAGAGCGAGAAAGAGAGCAAGAGCAACATGTCTGGGCTGGAAAGTTCAGTGTGGGGGCAGAGTATGCCAAGTAGGGACTGAAGGAGGCCAGGTCTGCTTTGAGAGGTAAACTATGCACCTCAGTCCTTTGTCCCAGGGTGCTGAAACCAAACACTGATGTGCAAGGACACAAATTCAAATTCTCAGAACAGCTGTGACCAGCAGGCGTGGTAATGCAAGAGTCTGTAATCTTAGTGCTCCTTTGAGTAGGAAGATGGAAGAATCCACTGCACAAAGAAGCAGACAACAGAAGACCCACACCAGAGATAATGTCCGAGAGAGTCCTGTAATGCATACACATGAAAAACAAAACCCATCACGTGTGTGGAAGTCACGTGAGCCAGGCCTGACTACAAGTGCTCTTACCCACTGAGCCACCTCAAAGGTCCCCAACGTATACTCCAACAATGCCCATATATGTTAGGCGATACACACACTTCTCTTTCTACCCTTGATTTTATGATGCACTTCTGAAGTAGATACAATGCTCTCTACTTCTACAGATCTGTGTAGTTGCACCTGAAGAGTTTAAATGGGCTTCTAAAAAGTGGCAGCTGTTCACACAGAGAAAAAGAGGCCCTTAAACAGAACCCTGAAGGAACTACATTTAGAGGGCAAAGTTACCAGAGATTAAAGAGTTGCTGTAACAAGGAGTGACATTTCTTCCTGAGAAAGAGGAAGGCATTGACAGAGGGGGGTCTGCTCCACAGCACACACCATCCCTGTGAATTGTGAATCACATTTGTCTGCTGAGAGATGCTATAAAGAATAGAAAAGAGAGGAAGTATAATTATATGGCAGTAACTTTATGGGATGTTGAGACATAAAAAGACCCAGAGAGGTACAGAAAGAGCCTGACAGAAAGCCCAGTGGACAAGATCTGAAACTCAACTTTCCCCATCAGCTGATTTAAACAGGAGAGTACAGCAGAAGACAGTGCTAACCGTGGGCGCAAAGGAAACGGAGCCAGTGTAGATGCTGGAGGACTGTGAAAGCTAAGGACTGTCTTCAAGTTGTCAGAGACTAGGAGCAGACATGGAGCTCATCGCCTGGGATTATCCTCATTAGTCTGGGTCCAGAGATGCAACTCTGTCATAGTGGCCCTGTAGGTTTCAGGAAGTGCCACAGCTAGAACTCAAACCTCTTCCATATACTACTGTCTACTTCTGAGGTCTTAGATACCGCAACATTGTCTAGATGTACACAGTCCAGAGAAAACAACAAGAAATTGTTTCAAACATATTTATTATTTTTACAGATTCTAAATACAATAATGATCCTGCAAGTCATGCTGGTGTCTGTAATGCAAGGCCTGAGGTCACACCTCTGGCCAGGCTCAGCATGACTGTCCAAAAGGCACCTGTCTAGGAGAGGAAGCTCTGAGGAGATCCAGAGGAGCAATGGCCAGTGGCAAATACCTTTGTGAGTACACTCTCTGCCCTGTGCTGGAGAAGAGCTCCCACTATGTGTTGCCTTGGTTGTGAGCCCCTAAGAATATTTCTCAGGGGATTTTGTTTGACAGGATTTTGTGGCTCAAGCAGGCTTGTAATTCTCCACATGGACAAGCCTGCCTCTGACCTCTCAATCCTGCTGTAGCAGTCTCCTGAGTGTGAGAATACAGGTATATGTCACCATGCTCGGCCCCTACAGAGCAATTCTAAGGTCAAGACATGATCAAGATGCCTGTGACACCATGGCACAGTCATGCCAAGTGTCTGTGGTTTGAAACTTTGGATGTGAGTCTCATTTTTCAAACACATAGCTGCAATGCAAAAGGCATCAGGAGGCCAGGCCTCGTATTAGGAACTGAAGAAATAGCCCAATTCCAGGTCAGAACAATAGCAAGTGCATTGTGATTTCCAGCCTTGTGGCTGTCATACGACTCCAAGTTCTTCAGCGTGTTCTCATTAACATCCTGTTCAATGGGTGGCGCATCTTGTCAAAGCCCTTGATATCTACTGCTGCTCCTTCCAGGCACATGGCTTCCCCTTCTCTCACCGGCGCTGGTTTAGACCCGTCAGGTTCTTGAGCTAACACAGAAATAGAAGCAGAGAGTGATGAGGCTTCCCTTACCTCTAAGAGTACAATGGGAAACCCTGGCACATTCAAGGCAGCAGATATAGCTAGGACACAGATTCAAGCATACTGGGAGCCCAGAGGCAGAGGCGGTCTTCTTTAGAGGTTGGGGGAGCTTGCTATTGGCCAAGCTGGCCTGGAACTTTTTACCCTCCTGCCTTAACTTAATGAGTGATGGAATACAGGTGTGCCCTGCCCTGCCTCGCCCAGCTCTAGCAATTGCTTCTTGAAGACAACAGGGAAGGGCTGGGGCATTAGAGAAGGATAAACCAAGGTCAGTTTTACTCAGCTTCAGTTTAAGGCTCCAAAGCTATATGGGTTGGTGTCACTTTACAAATAGCATGGGACCAGAGTGGAATGGGAGGCAGGTAGTGTGAACTGGGCAGTACTCACCGTGACTGCTGCACCCATCAGTCCTTGCACCAGTGCCTCTCCAGTGGACTTCACCTAAGAGGAGTCTGGGTCAGATTCTCTTAAGCCCCCAGAGAGAGCTCAAAGGTGAAACTGACAGGACAATTCAAGAAGCCAATGAACCTCACAATGGAGCCAAGGTGGCTTAATGACTGGAAAAGAGCCTACGCACAACACAACCACAGACAGACAGAGCAGACTGTTAAGGAAGGACTAGCACGAGGAAGAAACAGTTAGCCTTCTTGGAAAGGCCTTTGGAACAGTCAGTTAAGGACAACAGGAAGCAAGAGAACAGCCAGGTGCTCACATGTTTGAGACAGATGGGTATGCCTACTGAAAAGGGGTTTCAAATGGTCAATCCCCAGCTACCTGCTTAGCTGTGTGGCCCATGTTCATTGCATCATTAATCCGGTTTTCCAGGAAACGCCAAGTATCTTCAAAGTCTGGGGAGGAGTCCTGCATCATCACCAGCTCTGTTGTGTTGTAGATGCCAGCCAGCACTGCACGGCGGGTGTACCAGTTAAACTGCAGAGAGACCCACCCATCAGGTGGGGGAAACACTGCTCTGTGGGTTAAGGGAGTCTTGGGTTCTTCCCACTCAAGACCTCAGGGACACCCAGGCTCTTTCCTCATTTCTTCTCTTCCTCACTGACACATATAGCCCTCTGGACACCACTACCACCCTGAACTTGGCTAGGTATCAAAAGGCCTGTGAGATTAAGACTGTAAGCTCCTAGGTTGAGTCAGAGAGTCTGAATTAAGCACCAGGAATCAGGAGGTTTAACCAGCAGCCAAGGTGATCTGATTGGTGAAATGCCTAACCCTGAGTCCTGGGGAGATTCTATGATTCGACAGGCATGACTAAACCTTAGCATGTATTCCACATGGGGAGGGCTGAGGCAGGAGCAGGAGCAGGAGCAGGTTGTAACACCTGGGCGAAGCTGAGAGTCTGAGTCCCTGGTGACTTCTGCCAGCCCTAGTAACTGCTCTTCGGAGAACTAGCTCAGCTGCTCAGTGTTTTATTCCTTTAATTTCTTTGCTTTCTAATTTTGTTCTCTCACCATCTCTGTTGGTGGTATATTCCCACACAGACCAAGTTTATTAAAGCATTTTGTTATAAGTATGGTGGGAGTATGTGTAGCTGCTGTGTACCTTCCCATCCTAGAGGCCACAAAGTATCATCACATTTTAATTTCCTTTGTGAAGGTATATTTTGTTTTTTTTTTTTAATATCCTACCAGAAATATGGTAGCATTAACAAGTCATATTCTTCCTTGTGCCTGCTTAAAAGGGGCTTATTGATCTCTCAACAAAACAGGTCAAGACGGGGAGGAGTTTCTTTTGAAAGCAATGGGTGTCTCCATGGTTTTTTCTCTCAGTCTCAGCAAAGGCACACATGGAGGAATTCTGCTGCAGAATCTATGCCTTAGGAGACTGGGGGAGATGGTTAAAGCAGCACCATCATAAAGCTCCAAGGCCTGTGCCACCTCTGCAAGTGGGAAGGACAGTCACCAGCTCATGCGCAAATGCTGGTCGATAAATGACAATGACCCAGATGCCTCCCTGGCTCATTAAGGACCTTTCCTCCTGAAATGGGAATGACACTGCTGCCCTTTCAGACTTTTTTTTTTTTTTTTTTTTTGGTTTTTGACACAGGGTTTCTCTGTATAGCCCTGGCTGTCCTGGAGCTCACTCTGTAGACCAGGCTGGCCTTGAACTCAGAAATCTGCCTGCCTCTGCCTCCCAAGTGCTGGGATTAAAGGTGTGTGCCACCACTGCCCAGCCTTCCAGACTTTTCTGATCAAAGGAATTTCACAAACTTTAAGAAAACCCAAGCCTTTGCTAGCAACCTTTGGGCCTACTAAAAACACTCACGTCAGTGGACTGGTCCCCAGCGTAATGCCACATGTCATCCACCATGCTGGTGAGCAAGCTCAGGCTGGGTGGAATGTTGTGAGGGAGCAGGAGGATGCTGAGGGCCTGAAGAACAAATGACAGAAGAGGTACCATATATACCTAAAGCAGCACACACAGGGCTCACATGGGGAGGTCGTGGGGGTCGCCCTAGTTCTTGCTCTTTGAAAGTCATCAGGAATGGAGGTAGCACTAAGAAACCTTGACTAGAGGTGATGGGGCCAGGAACATGGTTTTGTCTTAAGATGACCTAATCAGATTCTCCAGGCCAACATCTGAAATTGAGAGTACTGACAGCTGAAGAGGTCACTCCTGTCTGAGAGTCTGGAGCAAGGATGAGAAGGGCACCCCATTCTGTCACAATAAATTCCTGTTGCCTTGCTTAACTCAAGTTGATTCCTATTCCCAACAGGCAAAATTCCCCCAGATGATACTAGTGCCAGCACCGATCTGGGAGCCTCCTTCAGCAAATTCCAGCCTCTCTGGGCCTTACCAAACAGGCTCTTGACACTTTACCTACTCTATAATCCTCTCGGCTGTGAGGCTGGCAGAGAGGTCCTTCAGTAGCAGAAAGCATCCCCTTACAAAACAGCCCAAAAGGCAGGACTGTGTTGAACCAGGCAGCTGAAACCCAATACTGCTCTGCCCAGGCTTTATGCACCACAGGTGATGAAAGTCCATCAGCTGCTGCACAAGGTCACACAGTCAAGTCTTGTAGCTGGACAGAGGATGCTGGTGCTTTCTTAATTCAGAAAAGGCCCATGCTATGACACACTTCAGAAAGGAGAAAGGGAAGCTTTAGAAAATGGAGGCAAAGTCCTTGCAATGAATACTCTTCTCGAAAGCATTATCTAACAATACAGCAAGAAGCCCCTGTCTTCCAGATCGGGCACACAACAGGGCACTCACTGAGCAAAGATGGCTGATACCAAGTTCAGACTGCTATGACCTTACTCAAGGAAGACCTGGTGGCACATTTGGGCTACTGGGTCCGCCTATGATATGAACTAGTATGCAGGGCCACTCACAGGTCCATGAATTTATAGTCCCTGGGCCACTCCCTAGCAAGAATCTAGCTCCGCCAAGAGCACTATGCTTTACTGGTCCCATGGTGAATGTTCGTGAGCTAATGTCTCAGGGGTGTGCTAAGCCCTCCAAGTGCACAATGCTGAGGATGGAACATTACTGCTGCTGCTCTGAAGCTTAATATGAACTCTGTACCCGGGGCCAGTGCTCAATGTAGGGGATCAGCATTCTCAGTCTGGTTTCCACTGCATCCCTCAGGAACTGGTCTGTCTTCCTCTTCCTGGAAGAGGGAAAAGAAAACAGTGTGTTTCTAGTTCAAAAGTCAGGGCCACACTTCCTATGCAGCCCTAGGAGGAATGTGCCACCAGTTGAGGAGGAAAACGGTCAGCACAGGGTGCTGGATTTCAGACCTGTCCATGCTGTTAGCACTACTCTGGGCACTTCTTTTATCAGCTCCCCGGGGACAGCTAGTGGGGCAAGTGGCCAATCCCTTGCTGACACTTTGAGCTATAATGCCACAAAACTTACTCTGCCTGGCCCAGTTGCACTAGCTTCTGCTCCTCTTCCAGCACGTGGTTGAGACGAGCATTGCACTGGGTCACAAAGTGCAGAATCAGCTCACTGCCATCGCTCCCAAACATGCTGGCTGCTGCTCTGGAGAGACCCAAGGCCTACAGGAGAGAAAGCAGCAAAGAAGTGGGTAAGCATACGAGACTGCTTCCCAAGAATACCTCGTCCCTTAACAGGGCTGGGTTCTCAATGGTGATCCCTGATTCTAAGCTCCTGTGATCTCAATGACCATCACTAGTCCAGCAAGCTCTTGAATCTGTGCAAAGCATGCCTCCCGGTGTGCATGTTGGAGTTCAGTGGCTGGCTCCAGGATGGGTATACAACTATGCATAAAAGTCAGGCATCTACTATAGGAACCATGCTTAGTATAGGAAGGTTCTAGTTTCATTTCTGTTGCTGTGGTGATGGTATATCTTTAATCCTACATTCAGGAGGCTGAGGCGGGCAGACCTCTGAATTTGAGGCCAGTTTGGTCTATAGATTGAGTTTCAGGACAGCCAGGGCTACACAGTGAGATCCTAGCTCAAACAACAACAACAACAACAACAATAACAACAACAACAACAACCACCCTAAAGCAACACAGGAAGAATGAATTTATTTGGCTTCCAATTCCAGCTTTTTTGTTTTTTGAGACTGTTTCTCTGTGTAGCCCTGGCCATTCAATTTTGTAGTGTGGGGATCAAACCTAGGGCCTGGGACACGCTAAGCAAGCATTTTTACCCATGAGTTATATCCCAAGCTTCTGTCAGTTGTTTAAAACACATTTTTTTTCATTGAATGCACTGAGGAGTTAAGTAAGTCAGAGATGCCCCTTGCTTCCCTGCTCCATATTGTTTGTTGAGCATCCAATGCAGGCAGAACCTGATGGCAGCAGGCACAGATGGCAATAAGGAACATACCAGGGGAACTGCCTCTCTCCTGTAGGAGAGCACGGCTATTACATGAACAGCAACTGCCCGACTACCGCAGGCTGCAGTGCACTTGCATGCACCATCTCACCGAACTGCATACTGCTCTATTCAGTGGGCATGTCGTGGCTATACTTTACAAAGCAAAAGCAAGAAACTGAGGCTCCAGCTCTCACCGACAAACTGGGTTGGCAGGGTCTATAGATATCATGCACCCTGCGCAAAGGAAGATAAGCAGCTGTGGAAAGCCCGTTAACAGAGAATTCCGTCTCATCCAATTTTTCCAAACAATCCTATTAATTTCTCTCACATTTGTTCTATCAACTTCTTCCCCCTCCCACAAACTTCTGCTGCCCTCTACTCCTTCCTCACCTTAGGTTCTCCAGGCTATCACATGCACACAAAGAAAACACAAGTCATCCCATGGCAATTCCCCTAATGTTTAGAAACTAAATCTTATGAGTTTGAGGCTAGCCTCGTCTATATAGTGAGATCCAGGATAGCCAGGGCTACATAGGAAGACCCTCTCAAAAACAAAAAACAACATACCCAAGGCTGCCTTCTCCAACTCTGTTCCAAACACATTAGAGGCCAGTCCTTCCACCTATTCTCTGGATCTTGCAACTCCTGCCTTAGGAATGGCATGGGTTTGGTTTTCCTGTCACCTTCTGTTATCTCCACCCTCAGTTACGATTCCCTCCTCTTCCCTCAAGTGTGCAGCCATGTTCGCCTTCCATTCTCCTCCCCCTGCTTGACAGCCTTGACAGCCTAATGAGTCTTTACTTCTTTGATGCCACAGCTCCCTCCCTCGGATTCCTACCCAGGACCCCAATAGCCATTGCTACAGTAACCAACAGAAGATGGCTTTTGTTCTTTCTTCAGCACCAAGATGCTGTAACCCAGACCTACCCCTATATCCTGCTTTCTGGCCTTTCTCTTGATAGGCTCTCAAAATGTAACCCAGGCTGCCCTCAAACATGCAACAGTCTTCTTGCTTCAGACTCCTAGTGTTGGGAACAGGTGTGAGTCACCACATAATACTGGGATTCTCTCTCCACTTTATGCTCTTGCCATATACCCATATGCTCACATCCAGACACATGCTAGAATACTCAAACAGCCATCTGGAGGTCTGCTAGCTCCCCAAGTTCAAGTTCAGATCCCTATGCTTGCTTGACACCTCCAGCTTGGAGGAGGGCCAGACGTTAACAAATCAGAAGTACACAAGCAAATTCCCAGAGAATGAAACATGTGAAGAAATATAACTCCATCCCTAGTTTCTGGGAGCTGGTCTCATCTTCAGTTTAGTTCCCAGCACCCACACTGGGTAGCTTATAACCTCCTCTAATTCTGGCTCCAAGGGAACCAATGGCCTACAAGTGGTGATGTTGATATATATTCATATTCTCTCTCTCTCTCTCTCTCTCTCTCTCTCTCTCTCTCTCTCTCTCTCTCGGATGTGTACACACACATACATACACGCACATAAACTCACCCATACACAATAATAATAATAATAATAATAATAATAATAACAACAACAACAACAACAACAATAATAAATTTCATTTAAAACAAAACTGCTTTGAGGGCTGGGCATGGTGGCACAAACTTATAATCCCCATCCTTGGAAGGCAGAAGTAGGGAGATCAATAATTTGGAATTCAGATATACAGGAATCTGAGCCCAGTCTAGCCAATAAGTGATTATCTTAAAGCAAAAAAGTTGCTTTGAGACTCCAGTACACCCTGGTCAGAATGGCTAGCTTCAAGAAAACAAGTAATGCTGGACGGTAGTGGTGCACACCTTTAATCCTAGCACTTGGGAGGCAGAGGCAGATGGATTTCTGACTGCTCTTGAGAAGGTCCTGAGTTTAGATCCCAGCAACCACATGGTGGCTCACAACCAGAGATCAGGACGCCCTCTTCTGGTGCATCCAAAGACAGCTACAGTGAATTACACCAGAGAGAGTGGGGCCAGCAGAGGTCCTGAGATCAACAGCAGCCACACACATGATGGCTCATGACCATCTATACAGCTACAATGTACTCATACACATAAAATAAATAAAAATAAATCTTTAAAAAAAAAAAAGACTTGCCTGGGCTAGAGTGACTTTAAGGTAGTTTGGCTAAATTAGCAAAAGAAGACTCTGTCTTATAATAAAGGATAGGAACTGGAGGGATGGCTCAGTGATTACAGCCATTTGCTGTTCTTCCAGAGGATGGGGTTCCCAACACCCACATGGCAGCTTACAACCATCCATAAGTCCAATCAGTACAAGAACCACCGACAACTTCTTCGAGCCTCTACAGGCACCAGGCATGCATGTGGTGCACAGACACATACCTATAATACCCACACACAAGGAAACGGAAGTAATTTTAAAAATTTATAAAGAAGAAGCTTTGGGTCATTGTTTAGCGGCAAAGAGTGCTTAACTAACATGCATGAGGATCTATTTCAATCCCAGCAATGCATACATAAATAGTGTTAGACTTTGGGGAGACTGAGAGAACACTCAGCAGTTAATACTTGTTGTAGGCTGGAAAGACAGCTCAGCAGTTAAGAGCACTGACTGTTCCTCTAGAGGTCATCAGTTCAATTCCCAGCAACCACATGGTGGCTCATAACCGTGTGTTTGTTGTGAGGGATCTGATGCCTCTTCTGGTGGGTCTGAAGATAGCTAGAATGTACTCATATACATAAAATAAGTAAATAAATTATAAGGAAAAAAAGAATACTTGATGATCTTAACATCTGCATGGCCGCTCATAACCACCTTAGCCATCTGTCCCAAGAGATTCAACACCCCCTCTGGCCTCCTTAGGCACAGGTACATACATGGTGCATATACATACATGCAGGCAAAACACACACAAAAAATAAAAACAAGCTGGGCAGTGGTGGCACACGCCTTTAATCTCAGCACTTGGGAGGCAGAGACAGGCAGATTTCTGAGTTCGAGGCCAGCCTGGTCTACAGAGTGAGGTCCAGGACAGCCAGGGCTATACAGAGAAACCCTGTCTCGAAAAAAAACCAAATAAATAAATAAATAAGTTTAAAGAAAAGTATTACTGGACTGAGCTCAACAAGAGGAGGATGCTCACTGTCACCATCCCTAGCACAGTGCCTGCTACACGATTGCCCAGTAAGTATTTAAAGAATAGGCTAACAGTTTCTTAATTTTTTTCATGTCAAAAGAAGAGGCACTGAAAGCTGTGGGCATGGTGGCATATGCCTGTAATTCTAGTATTTGGGAGGTAGAGTCAGCAGGACAAGTTTCAGGGCAGTCTTGTCTACATAGTTCCAGCTGGCCCTGGCTAGATAATGTCTCTAGATTAAAGAAAGACAAACTAAACAAAAAGGGACACAAAGATGGCTCATCAGAGAAAGGCCCCAAGGTTGCCACGGCAAGCAAGACCCCCTGAATTCAATGCCTGAGACCCCACTGACAGAAGATGACACTCCCTCCTGACTTCTACACATGTACATGCACTAGCTATATACACACACAGAGTAGAGAAATAGAATTTGAAACAAAACCAGTGTGCTTCACAGAACTGGTGACATGTCACAGCTTAATGGTAGTGACTTCCTTTTCTTGCCTTTTTATGGGTGGAGGGAGGATCCATGTAGCACCGGCTGGCCTTGCATGCACTTTGTACCTGAGTAGAATTCTCTTTCGACCTCTCAGCTCCATGACTCCACTTCTGAGTCTTCTGAGTCACGAAGGAATTGCAGATGTGCAACACGCCTAGCTTTGTTGTTGTTGTTTTGTTTTTGGTGTTGTTTTGTTTTTGTGTTTTTCAAAACAGGGTTTCTGTGTGTAGCCCTGGCTGTCCCAGAACTCACTCTATGGGCCAGACTGGCCTCAAACTCAGAGATCCACATCACCACTGACTGGCTCACACTTGGTTTTATGTGCTGCTAGAGATTAAACCCAGGGCTTCATACACGCTAGGAAAGACTGTAGCACAGCCAGCATTTCTTTAAAAATCAATACATTAAAAACAGGGCTTCTTAAGCCAGGCATAGTGGCACATGCCTTTAGTCCCAGAACTTAGGAGGCAGAGGCAGAGAGGCAGAGAGAGGTGGAGGTGGAGGCAGGGGTATCTTTCTGAGTTCCATGCCAGCCTGTTCTAGATAGCAAGCTCCAGTGCAGCTAGGACTACACAGAGAGACCCTGTCACAAATAAACAAACAAACAAACAAACAAACATTGCTGCTACAAAACAAGCTGCTTGAGGACAAAACTCCCAAGAGCCAACTCTATGGTACATTCGTTTAATAATTAAAAAATAGCTTGATGTGGTAGTACACAGGCAGAGGCAGGAGGATCTCCGTGAGTTTGAGGTCAGCTTGGTTTACATAGTAAGTTCTAGGACAGCCAGGGCTATGTAGAGAGACTCTGTCTATAGATAGATAGATAGATAGATAGATAGATAGACAGATAGATAAGATAGATAAGATAGATAGACAGACAGACAGAGACAGAGAGACACACAGGAGGCAAGCATGCAAGCAAGTCATCTCTATTCTATGGGGAAGAAAGAAAGAAAAAGAAAACCCAGACAATCCTGTAGCTGTGCAGCTGACCTAGCCTGGAAGGATGAGGCCCTTTGTGGTTCTGACTCTGGGCTCATTTGGGTCTGCTGTCCTATCCTCACCTCTACCTACCTGGGCTCCTTCAGCAATGGCCTCTGCAGTCCAACCATGGGCAGGCACAAACTCTAGGGCTGCTGTCAAGATGCGGTGCTGTAGCTGCTCCTCACTCTCGTAGTCCTCTTCCTCCTCTCCACTCTGGTCTGTGTACCTGAGATACAGAACGCAGCACACAGCACACCTCACTGTCTACAGCCAGGTATGCAGACTGAGCCAACCAGAAGCAGAGGTTCTAGGTCTCCTCTGAGCATGTTGAGAGGGGCTTCACGTCTGCATCAGTATGGGTGTTTTAATACCAACAAGGTTCGAATCCTATTATCTTTCCCCTCTTCCCACAGTAAGAGAGTGTCCAGGGATTTGAGTTCTTATGATATGAAGACAATAGTCCTGCAGTAGCCTGGGTTTCTGCTGGTCATCCTTACATAACCTGGGAGAGCTATGGATATGGCTCAAAACATTTGTAGGTCATATTGCAGAGTCATAGATTGGACACTCCTGCTAGCACATGGCTATTTAGAGGCTTTTCTTATGTCTGCACCAAGCTGTAAGTCCCAGAGGGCATGAAAAATGGTTATTCTATTCACAGGTAAAGATCCTCAAAAATGTTTGTTGAATTGCATAGTATTTTAGCTGGGTATATGCTAGTGATCTCAGTCCATGGGAGGTTGAGACAGGAGGAAGTTCAGAGTTAGAGGCCAGGCTTAGCTACATGAGAACATCTCACATAAATCAATAAACAAACAATAAGGGCTGGAGAATATCTCAGCAATTAAGAGCATTTACTACTCTTGTAGATCTGAGCTCAGTTCCCAGCACCACATTGGGCAGCTCACAGCTGCTGCTAAGTTAAGCTCGAAGAGATCTGATATCTTGTTCTTGGCTTTTTTGGCACCAGCACTCATATGCACATACAACAACCGACACATACATACATACACACACACACACACACACACACACACACACACACACACTGGGGGGGGGGGAAGGGAGGGAGGGGGAGAAGGGGGGGGAGAGGACTCGAGCTGAGCAGTAGTGATGCACGCCTTTAATCCCAGCACTAGAAGGCAGAGGCAGGTAGATTTCTAAGTTTGAGGCTAGCTACAGAGTGAGTTCTAGGACAGCCCCAGCTACACAGAGAAACTCTGTCTCAAAAACCAAAAACCAAAAAACACAAGTACTAAATAACAAGACCCTATCAGAAAGAAAAGAGGGAAGAGGAGAAGAGGGGAGAATAGGAGAGTGGAGGGAGGGAATAAGGAAGGGAATGGAAGGAAGAAAGAGGAACAAACTATGTGAAGGTAGGAGAGGACGGTAAAGAAAGGTACATTTGGAGGTATGCAAGGTGGTCAGCAGCAGGCAGATGTGGATACCAGTGCTGACCTGGGGGGTGGACGAGAAGACTCGGGCCCCTGTGTCTCAGAATGCTGCTGAGAAGAGTGGGGAGGCTGCTGCTTCTGCTCTTCTGAAGACCTGAACCGCACAGCAGTGTGGAAGGCACGTGGCATCAGAGGCGACCGGCAGCGGGCCACTGAAACAGAAACAAGACTGTTGGTTATGGAGGTTCACCATGGAAGACCCTTTGAGACCCAGAGTGGTGATGAGGAGTTAACGCACAGCAGGGATGCCTTTGGAGCCACTCATTCCAGTGTTGGGCGCCCCATAGACACCTTGAGTAAAACAGGAGCCTTGAGACATGTAATATAGTTAACACAAAACCTGGCTGTCCTCTTGGTCTGTTTCGACCATAGGTAAGCTATGTGGTTCTGTATGACACTTCCCTCAACATGCAGAATTATTCATTTCATGACCCCCGTGGAGCTCAGAGGGCACCTTTGTGGTGTTGGTTCTTTCTGCCCTTACATACTTTCTGTATGAGCAATGGGGCTCAGGTACTTAAGTTTGTGTCAAGCCCTTTTACCCACTAAACCATATTGGTGGCCCCCCTAATATGCAGCTTTTTAAGACCCCACAAATTTAGAGTATTAATCTCTACTTGTTCAATGGCAATGTTGTTGTTATGGCACCCCTAAATGTGAACCTAACAGTGCCTACCTTCCAAGTGTTTACATGGCACTTCTTTTCTTCCGTTTCCATGTTTGTGTGCACGTGCATGTACATGGGTGGGTAAGCATGCACAAGTAGGTGAAGGCTTGAGGTTACCCCCAAACTCCACTTTATTTATTTTTTTTTAAAGATTTATTTATTTATTTTATGTGTATGAGTACACTGAGGCTGTACAGATGGCCGTGAGCTATCACGTGTGTAACTGCTGGGAATTGAACTCAGGACCTCTGCCGGCCCCGCTCTCTTCATATGCACCAGAAGAGGGCGTCAGATCTCATTACGGGTGGTTGTGAGCCACCTTGTGGTTGCTGGGATCCGAACTCAGGACCTTGAGAAGAGCAGTCAGTGCTCTTATCCGCTGAGCCACCTCGCAGGATCTCTCAGTCAAACCCACAGCATACGGACAGTCTTACTAGCCAGCCTGCACTAGAGATCCTTAGGCTCCACCTTTGAAGACTCCTTCCTTCCTTTTTTTCTTTTGGTCAAGGACTAACCACTGTGTAGTCCTGGCTGGCCTTAAACTTCCAGAAATCTGCATCTCTGCCTCCTGAGTGCTGGGATCAAAGGCAAGCACCACCATGTGCTGTATCTTATGAGGGTTCTCAGGACCAGAACTCAGGTCCTCACATTCAAGCACTTTCCCTCTGAGCCACCTTGCAGCCTCATTACCTTAGGAAAGACTGGTAGTGTTGGAAACTGCTTTTTTCTTTCCCAACATCTTATCATCAACATTTGCAACCATGTAGACAAGTTGAACACCTGTGGACACCTGTGTATCATTCATGTCCTTCATGAACTCACTTTTCTCTCATTACTTATTGCAGATCTCTGTTTCTCATCTCTAGCATTTTAGCCCATGTAACAGTACAGTTACTGTTTACTGTTCTTTATGGACCGTTTGTGTAAGATGAAATATACAAATCTTTTTTTTTTTTT
>JADRCD010151192.1:0-12942 GCA_019843815.1 Montemys delectorum
TATGCACACACATGCAGCACATGTGGTAGGGGCTACATGGGTACCAATCCTTACCTTCCAGCTTGTTTGTACCAGGGTCTCTTTTGTTTACCACCACGTATACCATGCTAGCAGGCTCAATGTGTGTCTAGCAACTCTCCTGTCCATATCCCCCCATTTTCTTGTAAGGGGTGCTACTGTGTCCAGTCTTACATAGATTCGGGGATCTGAGCCCAGGTTGTCAGTCTCAACCGGGCATGCAGGTAACTAGCTAGGCCATCTCTCTACCCTACACTTTCTTTATTTGTCCGCTGATAGGTATTTAGGCTGTTTCCATCTTTGAGCAATTATAAATAGTCCTGTTTGAGAGTCTGATCTCAGTTCTTCTGGACTCTGAAGCAGACGCGGTTCTATATTTACCTTTTGGAGCAGCCACTACACTGCTCTCCAGAGCAACTACACCTCTTTACATTTTTTTATTTTAGTGAGTCTTCAAAATGGCTCAGAGGGTAACGGTCCTTGTCACTAAGCCAGGTGACCCCAAGTTTGATCCCTGGGTTCCACATGGAAGGAGAGTATGGACCCTCACAAGTTGTCTTCTGACAACTTGCACACTGTCTGTGTGTGCATATTTACGCATGAGTAGACACACTGTGGCTCATATGTAGAGAGCAGAAATCCCGACATTTCCTCTTATCTACGACAGGGTCTCTTTGCCATTGTCTGCTGCCCTGAGTATCAGCCTAGCTGGTCTCTGTGCTCCAGAGAACTCTGCTGTCTCCACCTCAGTCTTGCGGTAGGAGCTCCGGAATTATGGAGAATCACTACTGTGCTCATGCTTACCCAGGTTCACACTCAACTCCTCTTTCCTGAACAGCACATGCTTTAGTCACTGACTCTTCTATCAAGCCTGCAACTGCACCTTTTCCATGCTCACCAACAAACAGTACATGAATTGAAAAAAATATCATGATATTTCTTTAGTTTCTGTGATAGGGACACCATGCATGTGTAGACAGATGTCAGAGGACACCACCTCCCCTCTCACCACTGTAGACTCTTTGGATTGAACTCAGGTTTAGCATCGAGCACACCTGCCTCCTGAGCTATCTCAGTGGTCCCAAGGTTTATATTTCTCTACACTTTTTTGTTACTGTTGGTTTTTTAAACCATCTCTCTGTGCAGCCTTGGCTATCCTGAAACTTTTCTGAAAACCAGGCTGACTTTGAACTCACAGCTCTGCCTGCTTCTGCCTCCAGAGTACTGGGGTTAAAGGCGTGCTCCACCACCATTTCTTTTTGATCTTGCCAACAGTTTGGTTTTCTGATTCTTACCATTTGTGCTTATCACAGTCGTCCTAACGATGGCAAGGTGGAATCTCACTGCGGCTTTCAGTTCTTCTCTGCAATAATTAATCTCCGGTGACTCTCTTGGGATGGTCTGTGAATGAAGTCATTTGCAAGCATAGTTTTAATTCCTCTTTTCCTTTCTGTGGGATCAAACTTAGTACCTCATGCCTGCGAGGTAAGTGATCTACCATCCAAGTTATAAACCGTCAAGCTCTATTTCTAACTCCTGGGTACCTCTTACGTCATTTTCTTCCTTGGTTTTCATACATAGAATTTATTTTCAAACTTCAACTATCCTAACTCCCTAGACATCCTCTCCCACTCTCATGTCCCCTTCTGTTGTCCCTGTAACATACTGAGTCCAGTTCACGCTGCCTTCTGGAGTGTTGACTGAGTTTGTTGACTTGATCTCGTGCAGGTGACCACGGCTGCTCTGAGGGCAGCGACCACATCATGTCCGGAAGACAGCGTCCCATGGCGCTCCTCCCCACTCTCCCGCTCTTATGTTCTTCCTGGTCCTTTCAGGATGCTCCCTGCATGCCACCTAAGGCTAAGTAGTCAACAATGATTTATTCTCAGCACTTCAATTGTTTGTAAGACTCCCCACTAACTGTTGCCCACTGTAGGAAGCCACTTAGCCAGGCTGGGAACAGCATGAATTTATCACTATAATCCTTTAGGAAGCAGTTTGACAACATATCCGTTCACCCATACAACAGTAGTAGGATCTCCCCCACACCATCCTGAGCCTATGAACTACAGGGCCATGGGCTTTGTGCCAGGTTTACAGTCAGGCAAGAAATGCCTTCTGGGGCAGGAGAGATGGCTCAGTGGTTCAGAGCACTCGCTGCTCTTCCAGAGGATCCAGGTTTAGTTTCCAGCAACCAAACAGTGATGCGAGTTTTGAACTCCACTTCCATAGGATCTGACTCTCTCTCCTGACTTCACGCACGTGGCACACATAAATGCGTGCCAGGCAAAACACCCACACCCTGAAAAAGAATCCCCTTCTGTGAGGTAGGCTTCAAATCGAATCAGAAAGTTTGGTTGCCCCCTCATGCTCACGCCTCTAGAGCACCAGTAGGCATGTCTTGCCTGGCAGGTCAGTATTGTAGCACACAGGAGTGACCCCTGGGGAAGACCACCGATGACTTTTCTCCTCTAGTAGCCTGTCTAGCTCTTAACAATCTTTTATTCTCAAACTTAGACAGGGTTAAATCTTGAATCCTATCAATAACAAAATCAGCATCTTCATTGAGATCCAGGCTAACGGTTCAAACCCAGTAAAGATTATCTCTTTAAAAAAAAAAAAAAAAAAAAAGACTGTTACACAGAGAAACCGTCTCAAAAAATTAAATTAAATTAAATGGAAAGATAGATAGATAGATAGATAGATAAATAGATAGACCGACAGATATTTTCTTAAATCCTGAAAACAGTGTGTGGCACATACCTTTAGTCCTAGCGCTTGGGAGGTAGAAGCAGATGGATCTCTATGAGTTCAAGGACAGCCTGGTCTTTACAGGAGTTCCAGAGCAGCCAGGGCTACATAGTGAGACCTTGACTCAATAAACAAATATATAACTGAGGGGCCAGAGAGACAACTCCCTGGTTAAGAGCACCTGCTGCTCTTTCGAGGACCAGAGGTTAGCTCCCAGTAACACACTGGGTGGCTCACAACTGCCTGTGACTCCAACTCCATCATTCCTATCCAGCACCCCCTGCTGGCCTCAGTGGGCACCTACACACATGTGCACATCACATATGTACAATAATAAAATAGATATTTTTAAAGGAGTGAGAAAATATACCCATCTGCCAAAGTGTTTTATAAAAACATGGCATTCTCCAGTGTTGGCAGGAAAACAATTCCCTAAGTTTTTTTATGGATTCCAGTCCATAGCAGAACAGAACCCACAAAGGCTGAGACGTTTGGTGGTGTACACCACCTTAAAAATGCTACCTCAGCACAGCCCGAAAGGAAATCCAACCACCCCTTATTTCAAAGCAAAACAAACCTCTCTTTTTCTCTTTGTCCAACTTCTACGAGTTATTGGAGGAAAAGATTCAAAGCCTAAATAAACTTGTAAAACATTTAGGGGGCCTCAGGATGAGTCGGCTCGTGAAGGCCGAAAACCAGGAGATCCGTGGTTTGATCCCTGGAACCCATATAAGGGGGAAGGAGGGAACCAACTCCACACAGTTATCTTCTGCCACTCTCACCTAGCATGCCTAAATGTATGTATCGTGCACATACATGTATAGCGTACACACATGTAACATGTGTACACATGCATACGTCATGTACACATATGTTTATCATGTACATGCACGCATCATGTACACATATGTATCATGCACACATGTATCATGTACATACATATACCATGTACACATACAACAATCATAAACAAATAAAAAATTGTCAAAGGACAGTATTTCTAGAGTGGCGGAATGGCAGCCCAGATGCCTCTGCACCTGTGAATATTCAGCCAGGCCCCTCTACTACAGTCAGCAAGCGCATCTTCAATTTTAGGGCCAGATTTCTAGAAACTTGCAAGACCCTCTCAAATTTCTCCCAGGGAGGGGCCTGAGGACTCCTTGAAAGACAGCCACAGCCTGTCTAAGAGTACCCACCAGGAACTTTGTAAACTATAAATCCAACCTATCATGTAACAGTAAGTAGACAGGCATCTAAATATTATTTTTAAGATTTATTTATGTACCCAATATCTGAATATTCTATCTGGACGTGAAACTGAACGCCAGAAGAGGATTGGATCCCATTACAAGAGGGTTGTGAGTCACCATGTGCTTCCTGGGAATTGAACTCAGGACCTCTCAAAGAGCAGTCAGTGCTCTTAACCACGGAGCCATCTCTTCAGCCCAAAGCCTCTGTTGTCTGGCCCAAAAGGTCCAAATCTCCCCTCTAAACCAAAAGTAGAGAGGGCCACATATTTGACCTTTTCAGAGGTGCGTTTCCCACTTTTATTGATAATAGACTTCTTTCTCATGTTTTTGCCTCATCCTGATTATGGTTCCCCCTCCCTCTACCACTGCCAATTCCTCCTTCCTTCCCTCCCATCCAGAGCTACCTCCTTTCTGTCTCCCTTTTGAAAACAAATGGGGTGGAGGCAGAGGCAGGTAAGTTCCAGGAGAGACAAATTCCAGGACAACCAGAACTACACAGAGAAATCCTGTCTTGAAAAAGAAAAAGAAATAGGCTTCTAAGGGATTATAATATAATATAATATAATATATAATACAATATAATACAATATATAAATATAATATAATTAACACAGTATAATAATAAGATAAAACAAAAACACATCAGAATAGGACAAAACAATAGGTCCAAGAGAAGGTATGAGACTCAGACATCGGTGTACAGACATTCCATTCATTGTTAGCACACAGGAATCCCATAAAAAAAAAAAACACCAAACTAGAATCCACAGTATATACACAGAGGAACTGTGGTGTAAAAAGAGAGTGGAACAATATAAATAAAATTAAGTTTAAAAATAAGAATGAAAAAACAAAAACAATAAAAGGAAAAGCCCTCACTCTTGTGAGACAAGGCCCTGCAAAGATACCTTGAGTTCAGTCCCTGTTGGCCCTCTACTGCAGGGCATGGGGCTTGGCCTTAAGAGCAGTTTGTTTTTCCAGTGAGACTTCCTTGGAGGAATCTACATTTTCATTTGCAAGTGGTTATCTATTGGAGATTGCTCCTGGGTTAGGGATGGGGCGTGTGTCCACTTCTCCATCAGCTCCAGGGCCCATCTGGTGCAGACCTGTGTGGACCCTATGCATGCTGCCTCAGTCTCTGGGAATTCCTATAAACTTCGATATTGTTGATTTAAAGGGCCATATTTTCTGGTGTCCTCCTTGCCTTCTGGTTCTTAGACTCTTTCCACCTCCTCTTTCTTGGGGTTCCCTGAGCCCTGAGGGGAAGGATTTGATGGAGACATCCCATTTAAGGCTGTGTGTTCCAAGGTCTCTCATTCTGTATAACATCTGGCTGTGGGTCTCTGTATTTGTTTCCCTCTGGGCAAGGAGGAAGCTCTTCTTACAATGGCCTGAGCAAACATGGATCTATGAATGTCATTAGGAGTCATTTTATTACTGCTCTTGGTTTGTTGTCCCTGTTGCTGTTTGCTTGTTTTTGTTTGTTCAGGACAGTAGTATTTGGTTTTGCCCTAGTTCGCCGAGCTATCTAGTTTCAAGTCACCCAAGCAGTGTCAGGTATGGGTTCCATCTTGTGGAGGGAGCCTTAAGTCAAATCAGATACTGGTTGGTTACCCCACAAGCTTTGTGCCACCATTGCACTAGCACATCTTACAGACAGGACACCAGTGTAGATCACAGGGTTTGTGGTTATGTTTCTCCTTTGGTAGCCTGCAGAGTGCCTTCTTGTACCAAAGAAACTAGGTGTCGAGCTGAAGGCACCACTGGACTTCAATGAGTTGTAAGGTGTTTTCTTCAGCCATAGGGCCTTGCCATGTTGTGGAGAACAACGTATAGTCTTGGCAACAGCTTGATTGGTGTGTGTGGTTCCATGGGGTCTCTTTGGCTAACAACTTAATTAGATATAACCCAATCCTGATATTGAAAGCTTCATTTGATGACAAGAGATGTCCAGTTGAGGCTCTGTCTCTCCCACTGTTCAGCGATTTCATTTTGATCACCTTCCTATATGTGTATATTTTAGGACGTTTCTTCTGTATTAGGTTTTCATATTATCCTAGAGGAATTTTAATCCAGCAACATGGCTTTTCTGACAAGGGATCACATCCAAAGACCTAGGTCTATGTGATCTGGCTGGGATGCAGATGCTCTCTTAGCAGACACCTTTAATCCCAAACAATGAAAGTAAGGTTAGTTGAGAGAAGGAAGCAGCCATTTTTGAAAGTGATGACTAGTTGGGGAGCAGACAAAGTGACCAATCAGAGAATGATTTGGCAGAATGAGTCAGAGATAGGATACACCCAACTCTCATAAGACAGAGAGAAAAAGAGAAGGGGACTTAAAAGAGCAATGCAAGAGAGGCAGTCAGTCAGTTCCCTCAGTCAGTAGGTGCAGTGCAGGGGAGTTGAGTTCATTTGTGAGTTCATGCAGCTCAGTGAAGATCAGCAGAGGCAGTTGAAGCCAGAGAATAAGAAATAGCCAGCTGGGCAGTGGTGGCACATGCCTTTAATCCCAGCACTTGGGTGGCAGAGGCAGGCAGATTTCTGAGTTCGAGGTCAGCCTGGTCTACAGAGTGAGTTCCAGGACAGCCAGGGCTACACAGAGAAACCCTGTCTCGAAAAACAAAAAAAAAAAAAAAAAAAAAAGCTAAAAGGTTAGAACAAATTGCCAGAATTAATTTGAGACCAAGCAGAGCAATTCAGTGAGAAGCTGAGAGAAATCAGATTGAATCAGTCAGCTTGGAGTGGAGTGTGAGCCAGAACAGCTGAGTTGAACCAGCTGACTAGAGTTCAGAAAGAACTAGAAAGGGTGAGCTTTATTCAGCAGTAAGCCTCTGCAATAACAATTACTTCAGGCAAATAAAAGATACCTTTATACCCGTCTCTCTTCATATTCCCTCCTTTATCCCTCTTTCCTTCCCCACTCCATTTGAGCCTCCTGTTCTAGTCTCCTTTCCCATCCACCCATAACTATCTATTCTATTTCTCTTTCCTAGGGAGATCTATCTGTACTCTACAGTCCCTTACTCTATACCTAACTGCTGTGGTATTATATAGATTGCAGCTTGGTTATCATTGACTTAACAGCTAATATTCACATATAAGCTAATATATAACTTATTTGTCTTTCTGGGTCTAGGTTATCTCACTCAGGATCATTTTTTTTTCTAGTTCCTTCCATTTGCCTGCAAATTTCATTATTTTAGTTTCTAAATGGCTGTATTAATAATATTCCATTGTGTAAATGTACCACATTTTTTCATCCATTGATCTGTGACAGGTGTCTAGGTTGTTTTCCAACTTCTGGCTATTATGAAGAGCAGCAATGAACATGGTTGAGCAAGTGTCTCTGGGGTAGAATGGAGCATCCTTTGGGTGTATGCCCCATAGCCAAGCATATACAAACCCCTACAGTATATAGCTGAGTCTTGAGGTAGTTCAAGTCTCATCTTCATAAGAAACCACCACATTGATCTCTATAGTGGCTGGACAAGTTTGCACTCATACCAGCAATGGGTGATTGTTCCACTAACTTCACAACCTTGACAGTGTTTGTTTTATTGATCTCAGCTAACCTACTGAGATCAATAATGTAAGATAAAACCACAAAGTAGTTTTGATTTACATTTCCCTGATGACTAAGGGTGTTGAATAGTTCTTTAAGTGTTTCTCAGCCATTAAGTTTCCTCTCTTGAGAATTCTGTTTAGATCTGTACCCCATTTTTAAATTGAGTTATTTGGGGTTTTTAATTTTGTTTTTGTTTTAATCCTAGGATTATTTCCTAGGATTAAATCCTAGGTAAACCTTGATCCTTGAGATGGGCCTATCTGTAAGATTTCTAGTATGGAGTACAGGCACCAGGACCTCGGAACTCTTTGGATTCACAACCACTATCGGGTTGTATTGGATGAGGGTATCTTTAGTCTTCTTCTTAGAGGTCTCATCCATGTACTTTTGGTAATAAACCATTAGGGCTTTGGAGATGGACTATCAGATAGCATAAGTTTGGGCCACATGACCACCACCCTTCACATGAACCCAGATATCCACACCAGCAAATCTCTCCTTGTCCAGAAGCAGAACCATCTCCAGTAAGTTGTACTGCAGCATGCACAGCCTGATCATCTCCAGGGGACATCTGTGCACCCATTTCCCCATCTGCAGTGTGCCACAGCTGTGGCTATGTTCTCGCAACTGAAGACCTACATAGACTGCAGCCAGCGGATCCTGAGACTGTGAGCAGCGAGGAAGAACATGAGCTCCTCACCTCCTGGTGCCACCCGAGAAGGGTTGTTCTCTTGATACCTTAGTTTTTAGGTTCTTTCTATATTTTGGATATTAGCCTTCTGTTGGATGTGGAGTTGCTAAATAATAAAATTCCCATTTTGCAGCCTGCCGCTTTGTCTACATGACACTTGCTGTGGAGAAGAGTCTCAGTTTTATGAGGTACATTTATTGTTGACCTTAATGCTGAAAATTGCCCTTTTAAAATCTGCAAAGACTTGTGTTGGGATTGTGAAGGGGACGGCATTGAATCTGTAGATGGCTTTGGCTAAGATGGCCATTTTTACTATGTTAATCCTACCAATCCATGAACATGGAGGATCTTTCCATCTTCTGAGATCTTCTTCAGTTTTTTTCTACAGTGTCTTAGGGTTTTTCTCATACAAGTCTTGCACTTGCTTGGTTAGAGTGCAAGATATTTTCTAACACTAGAGGCTCTTGTGACTGGTGTTGTCTCTCTGTTTCAACACAGGATGGCTACTGGTTTTTATGAGTTAATTTTGTATGCAGCTAATTTGCTGAGTGTGTTTATCAGCTATAGGAGTTTCCCAGTGTCTGAGTATATGGTCAGTTTTGGAGAAAGTCCTGTGAGGTGCTGAGAAGAAGGTATATTCTCTTGTGTTTGTGTGAAATGTTCTGTAAATGGTTAGATCCAATTGGTCTATAATGTTAGTTAGCTACAGCATTTCTCTGTTTATTTTTTTTTTTTTGTCTAGATGACTTATATATTGGTGAGAGCAGTATATTAAGGTCTTGCACTATCAGTATAGGGTAAATATGTGATTTAAGCTATAGTAGTGGTTTTTGAGGGGTTAGTTGGTTTGGTTTGATTGTTTTTTATAAAGTGGGGTACCCTTGTGCTTGGTCTATAGATGCTAAGAATTGTAATGTCCTCGTAGTGGATTTTTCCTTGGATGGGTATGAAGTATCCTTCTCTATCTCTTCTGAATAGTTTGGATTAAAGTCTGTCTTGTCAGATATTAAAATGGCTACATAAGCTTACTTCTTAAGTCTATTTGCTTGGAAAACTTTTCCATCCTTTTTCTCAAGTGGTGTCCATCTTTGATATTAAAGTGTGCTTCTTGGATACAGCAGGATCCTGTTTTCACATCCATTCTGGAAGTCTATGTCTTTTTTTTTTTTTAAAAAAAAAAAAAAAACAACAGGGTTTCTCTGTGCAGCCTTGGCTGTCCTAAAACTTACTCTGTAGACCAAGCTGACCTAACACTCAGAGATCTGCTGCTAGGCACTGGTGGCACACCTTTAATCCCAGCACTTGGGAGGCAGAGGCAGGAGGATTTCTGAGTTTGAGACCAGTCTGGTCTTCAGAGTGAGTTCCAGGACAGCCAAGGCTACACAGAGAAACTGTCTCGAAAAACAAAAAAACAAACAAACAAAAACATATTTTCTCTGATGGGGCAGTGGTGGCGCATGCCTTTAACCTCAGCACTTGGGAGGCAGAGGCTTCTATCCTGTCTTCAATGCCTGAGATTCTCTTTCATCTCTTGTATCCTATTAGTGAGGCTTGCCTCTGAGGCTCCTGTTCAAATGCCTAAATTTTTTATCCAGATATCCCTGAGTTTGAGTTTGTTTGTTGATTCTACTTCTACTTTCAGATCTGTTGGTGTTTTCATAGATTTCTTTGAGGAATTTATTCATTCCTTCTTTAAGGCTCTCTATCATTCATAAAGGCTATTTTAAGGTCTTTGTCTTGTGCTTCAGTTATATTGAAATATTCAGAACCCACTATGGTAGGGCTGCTGGGCTCCAGTGGAGACAGACTGTCTGGCTTTTATTGATTGTGTTTTTATGCAGGCGGCTAGGCATGTGGGTTTGAGAAGATTTTAATTCTAAGTGCTGGTAATTGGTCCTGTCTTTGTTGGGTGAGCTTTGTTCTTTTGTTTCTTTTGTGCTCTCTGGTTCTTAGAAGGCTGTGGTATTTGTGTGCTGCTGGTAGGGAGTTCTGGATTCCTGCTAGGTGCAGCCAGTAGTGGTTCTGGGTATTGGGAGCTAACGCTTAGGAATGGGGATGGGCTAGAAGATGAGATGAGGTCTGTCTTTTTGTTTTGTTTTGTTTTTGGTTTTTTTTGAGACAGGGTTTCTCTGTGTAGCCCTAGCTGTCCTGGAACTCACTCTGTAGGCCAGGCTGGGCTCGAACTCAGAAATCTGCCTGCCTCTGCTTCCCAAGTGCTGGGATTAAAGGCATGTGCCACCTCCACCCAGCGAGGTCTGTCTTACTTAGGGTTTCACTGCTGTGAACAGACACTCTGACTAAGGCAACTCTTATAAGGACAACATTTAATTGGGCCTGTCTTATAGTTTCAGAGATTCAGTCCAGTATCATCAAGGCAGGAGTAAGGCAGCATGCAGGCAGACTCGGGGCTGGAGGAGCTGGGAGTTCCACTTCTTATTCCGAAGCGGCTCTGAGAAGACTGGGTTCCACATAACTAGGATGAGGGTATTAAAGCGCACAACCACAATGTCACACATACTCCAACATGGCTACACCTCCTAATAGTACCAGTCCCTGGTCCAAGCACATACAAACCATCATATTCCACTCCCTGGTCCCCATAGACTTGCTCAAACATATACATCTATAGGGGCCACACCTAAATATAACATAATGAAGAACACATTTAGTCCAGTTTCAAAAGTCCTCATAGTCTATAGCAGTCTCAACCATGTTAAAAATTCAGAGTTCAAAGTCTCTCCTGATTCATCCAAACACTTAACTATAATTCCCACATCAAGACAGGAAATCAACTGGGCAAACTCAAAACTCTGTGTCTCCATGTCTGGTGTCAAAACAGTCTTCCGATCTCCAACTCCTTTTTCATCTTTGTTGACTGCAACAAGCTTCTTTCTCCCTGTGAGCAGCTTTCCTCAGCAGATAGCCCACAGATCTGGCATCTCGAACATCTTGGGGTCTCCAAGGCAAGTTCTTTGCATGACCCCTTCAGTCCTGGGCCTTCAACTGCAGTCAAAGCTGCACCTTTCAGTAATAGCTGTCCATGGCCTCTCACAGTGCCGAGCCTCAGCTGCTCTTCATGACCCCTTCTTGCCTTCAAAACCAGTACCACCTGGGTGACTCTTACACATTCCCAAGTCCAGCTACAGCATGAGGTCCAACCTTGGCTATCTCTGGAACACAGCTTCTGTGTGCTCTCAGAAAACACTTCCCAGAAGATGTCACCCCAGTAACGCTGGCCTCTTCTTAATCACCACTAATTTCTTAGTTCCAGCTAACCAGCATCAATTGTCCCAAAAGTCTCCTTCTGCTCTTGACTACAAAGCTAGAAACACATGGCCGAAGTTGCCAATGGTCCACTGCTTGCTGGAGCCAGAACATGGTCCCTTGTTCTATTACATCATCATGGGCTTTCGGTTTTCCAACTCTTTCACATTGCCTAGCTTAGCTGTCCAGTAACTTGCTCTGCAGAGTGACCTTGAACTCAGAGGTCTGCTTGCCTCAGTCTCCTGGAATTAAAGGTGTGTACTACCTTGCCTGGGCCTAAGATTTTCATGGCCACTATGCCTCAAGATCTCCATATCAAGATCCGGGTCAGAAACCTGTCTTCCAGCCTCAGGATCTGGATCACAGGTATGGCCTCCATTTCTGGATTGCAGTTCATTCCAGATGTGACCAAGTTGACAATGAGAAATGGCCATCACAGCTCATCCCTTGTCATCTTGACACAAATCATGTCTCATGTTCAAGTGAAGCAATAACCAGGTCAGAAATACGCCATTCATGACATAACTATCCCTTTGTACAATCGCAAATGCGTTGTAAATTTAGAATAGGTCAATACTAATAGGGAACATACTTCTAGTATCTCTCTCTCTTTTTTAAAAAAGATTTATTTTATTTATAGCTGTACAGATGGCCGTGAACTATCATGTGTGTGGCTGCTGGGAATTGAACTCAGGACCTCTGCCAACCTCACTCGCTCCAGCCTCACTCGCTCGCTCTGGTGTAATTCACTGTAGCTGTCTTCAGACGCACCAGAAGAGGGCGTCAGATCTCATTATGTGAGCCACCATGTGGTTACTGGGATCTGAACTCAGGACCTTCGGAAGAGCAGTCAGTGCTCTTATCCGCTGAGCCATCTTGCCAGTCCCCTACTTCTAGTATCTCAACTTAAAGAGTGATTGATATTCTCTCAATCGATGTTAAGGAAACTAGAAATCAGCACAAATATCTATACAAATGTGTTTGGTTGGTTGGTTCGTTGGTTTTTGAGACAGGGTCTCTCTGTGTAGCTCTGGCTGTCCTGGAACTCACTCTGTAGACCAGGCTGGCCTTGAACTCAGAAATCTGCCTGCCTCTGCCTCCCAAGTGCTGGGATTAAAGGCATGCACCACCACTGCCCAGCTACAAATGTGTTCTTAACAAAATAAAACAGGGGCTGGAGAGATGGCTCAGTGGTTAAAAGCACCAACTGCTCTTCCAGAGGTCCTGAGTTCAATTCCCAGCAACCACATGGTGGCTCACAACCATCTGTCATGGGATCTACTGCCCTCTTCTGGTGTGTCTGAAGAGAGCAATGATGTACTCATATACATTAAATAAATAAATAAATCTTTAAAAAAATAAATAAATAGCCGGGCAGTGGTGGCGCACGCCTTTAATCCC
>JADRCD010151197.1:0-13353 GCA_019843815.1 Montemys delectorum
CTGAATGGTTCCCTGCACACTCTTCTAGAGGTTGAAGTTCTATGTGTACCACTCCCTCCCATGTAGAGAGCCTGCACACTCTCAGAAATTCATTTATGTCCCTCTTCCTCTGAACCCCAAGTCAGGACAGGACCCCCCCTACAGCCACTCGCTGCATGCTGCTCCCAGAGGGAATATTTTAGACTGCACCTTGTTCCACGTGATCTTCTCCAAAGCAGGACCTGCACAAACCAAGAGCTTAATTTGAGAGAGGATCTTGCCTTATGTAACGCAGACTGGCCCCCAACTCAGGATTCTCTTGCTTCCACCTGCCTTATAACTGTTGACTCAAGCCAGGCCTGCTGCACACGGCTGTGATCCAGGAGACAGGCAGGAGGGTCTTTAGTTCAAGGTCAAGCCCGGCTCCACATTGAGATACTAACTTGATAATAATTAAACAGAAACTGCTGAACTAAGGTATAGGCTCCACTGACCTTCCCTTCCTCCTCTGTAAAAAGGGCATGATACCACCTAACAACGGGGAAAGTTCAGTGTGACCACGTCCTGAAGCAGGCTGCAATCATCAACAGTGGGTCTTATTTAATAACGGGCTTTAAGGTGACAAGCAGTCTAGCGGCAGAAGTCAGGGGAAAGACTGACTCCAGCAGAGGGTCGCGGCTTTCCGGGCAGTTAAGGCGGCCGAGGCCGGAGGAACCATCTGAATAGACCAGTTTTCTATGCGGAGTGAAGAATGACTCTGGCACAAGCTCAGAGGGCAGTAAAGCCTGGAGCGCTTTAGGGCAGCGGTGGGACTGCAGAGAAGGGCGCAGGCAGGAGACATTCCGCAGGGAGGGGCAAGCACGCGTGGGGCTAGCACGAGGGAAGCAAGGTCACGTTCTCCGCGAGCAGGTGAGGCGCTGGGCAGCTCAGCCATCCGCGGAGTCCAAGGCAACTGGTCTCCACTTGTCTGGGAGGAGCAAGACAGCTCAAGGGCCGCTAGACCATGCTCTCTGTCCGGGCTCCAGTTCTTTTCTACTTATGGTGACCGCGTCCTTCCTTTCCAAGCCCCCGTGCCTCTTCTACAAGACATAGGGCCATTGAGATGGGTTACTGGGTAAAAACACTTGCTGCCAAGTCTGACGACCTCAGTTTGATACGTGGGACCCACACGGTGAAAGGAGAAAAGGGACTCCCGCGAGTTCCAACGCCCCAGTCCCACCCCACTCCCGAGCCCCATAAGTGCGCCTACACGTGCACGCACAGAATAAGAATAAAACCACAGCGAATTAAAAACAGGGAGGCAGAAGGATCAGGCGGCGTTTCCTCAGCGTGGCACCAGCTCAAGGGCGAGCTTTCCTTTCAGTATGGCGGTGGGATGGATGCTCTACTTGAGTTGCGGGAAGCGCCCCGCAGCCAGGCCAGGGATGGGTTAGGTGGCACCAGCAGGACTGCGAGCGCCGCTGACGTAGGCGCCGGGAGGGCTGTGGGGGATGGGCGCCAGCCCCTTGTGGCAGTGCAAGCCCCGGCTTCCTATTTCGGGAGCAAGGGGTGTGGGTCACTTTCATCATGTGATGCGAGGGCTATTTAAAGAGGCTGTCCAGCCCGGAGCCGCGGTTCTCAGTGCCTGCACGCCTCCTCTCTCATCGCACCATGGCGGACGCCTTTGTCGGCACCTGGAAGCTAGTGGACAGCAAGAATTTCGATGACTACATGAAGTCACTCGGTGAGCGAACGACTGGCGCAGGATCTAGGGGTCAGAAGGGCCCGCAAGGCGGTCTTGGCGCTGAGCTCCAGCTGGAACGCCCCGTGTGCCTCCCGCAAGCTCCTCGCCAGTCCAGGCAGGGAATACTGAGGCGCTGAGTGAGGGTGGCCCGGGCTGGAGCATCTCCACCCCACCCCACCCGACTCCCGCCTCCTGGGAGGGGGGTGTCACGGTCAAAGCTTGGCGAGCCTCGTAGCTCGAGGGGAAGGCGTAGAGGCAGCTGTGGCTGCAGAGGTCGGGGCTGGGAGGCTTTCTAGGAAGCGACGTAGGTGATCTGGAGGTGAGAGGGGGAGTGAAAGCAGAAGGCGGGAGGTTGGCAGCGGGAGACAGCAAAGAGGAGCCTGGTGGTCCACAAATCGAATCCCGAAAGGGAACAGAGCTGATGGGAGTGTACTGTAGGAGGAAATACCTAGGAGCCTGGAGGAAAACCTAAAGAAAATCAATGAATTCGATCTGGGAAGAGGTGAAGACACACCCAGCACAGTCAGCAACAAGCCCTCCCCCTCCGTGTTGGGGTAGTGAAGAGGCCTCTCTCTGGAAGAGGTCCTGGTTCTTGCCAGCCTGACCTTCACGTGCAGTGTGTGCAACCACCCTTGGGATCAGTCGGAGACGCTGCTGCTAGGGCAGAGTAAGGTGACCACAACACATAGGCTTCCCTACCACACCAGTCGCCTACCCGACTACCCAGATCAGTGCCGGGGTCGGGGTGGTGGGGTGGAGGGTGGGGGAAAGGTGAAGAAAGCCGTTGTCTGGGATAGAGCAGAGGGTCCAGAAGGAAGGTCAAGAGCTGTGAAGGGGGAGTGTGATTTGGGGCTGGGGAAGAATAATGCTTCAAAGAACCTCATTTGTAAGATCTGGGAAAATTGTGTGGTGTGGGCTGTGACACAGGACTTTTATACCAGCACTCTGGGAGGCAGAGGCAGGCGAATCTTTGAGTTCCAGGCCTTTTCTATACAGAGAGAGTTCCCCGACAGCCAAGACTACACAGAGAAAACTTGTCTTGAAAAAAGAAAGAAAGGAAGGAAGGGAGAAGGAAGGAAGAAAATAAGAAAGTCCTATGATTTGCTTAATAGGAAAACAGCCCAGTATGCACACGCTCATGATGTTAGGGAAGCCCAGGACTCCTTTTTGTCAATACTAAAGACTGAACTTAGAGCCTTGTGCATACCAGGCAGGCACTCTACCACTGAGTTACACCCCCCCACACCCCACTCCCACACCTTCTTTTTACTCTGTGTGACAGGTTCTCACTAACTTGCCCAGGCTGGCTTTGAACTTACAATCTGCTATCTCAGCCTTCCAGATAGTTGTAAAACCCAGAGCTACCTATAGAGTTCTTCCCATTTCAACAGAGGACCGGGAGTGGGGAATGTCATATGAAGCACTCTTCCAAGACTGGCCCTAGCCCTTCCTTTCTCGCCTTGGGCTTAGCTAAAGACCCTTCCTGGGGAGCCCCTGGCTAGATCATCCTGGTCTACTAGGCTGGGGCAGGGGAAACTGGGCTGTGTCATGGCTGGGCTAGATTCCATTCCTTCTTCCCGAGGGAGGAGGGTTGGCATAGGACGTGTTGAGGGGTGTGTATAGGTGCCTCTCACCTACTTCTGGCTCTTCTCTGAAACAGGCCCACAAAGCAATTTGTCCTTTTGGTTTTGGGGAATGGAACCCAAGGCCTCTTGCATACTCGAAGAAGCCTTAGTGTGATTGCTGAACCACATCTCCAGCTAGGGCTCACATCTGCACCAACTCTGCCCTGTTCTCCAGGAAGGCCACTGGTCTTGTTTTCTGTTTTGAGACAGGGTCTCATTGTGTATCCCCAGCTCTCCTGGAGCTCCCTATGAAGGCTAGGTCCTCTTGCCTCTGCCACTCCCACACTGGGCTTAGAGGCATGCACCCACACCTAGCTAGTTAGTTGTCCATGAAGACAGGGAGTACTAGATTACCTGGGCTTAGTTCTGCTTCCCTGACCAGCCACTGCCTTCCTAGACTTTCTTTTTGCCTCAGGGCCTGCTGTCTTCAGGCCATTGTTCTGAAGGTGCTGACAGAAACCAGGGCCTTGAGCAGACTGAGCATGTCACCATCCCAAGCTGCACCCTCAGCTTTTGTTAGGGGACTGAAATTCTATTTGGCTCGAACATACAGACAGGCTGAAGGCCAGCCAAGTGCAGATTCACCTTAGCTTTCAGCAGTAACTGGTTTCATTGGCATCCTACACCTGTGGGTGGGTCCTGGGAAAATGGCTGGTTCACTGCTGAAGCCCAACTCACCCAGATACCAGTAGGCAAAGCCAAGTCTCTCACTCCTTGCTGTAGCCATAGCCCCTGACCTATACAGGGGCTGTATAACCAAAGGTTCTTAGAGCAGAGCAGCCCAGCCTAGTTTAAGTGACTATAAGCATAGATAGTGGCTTGAAGGGTAGAGTATGCTATTCCAAGAATGACACAGAGGGACTAAAAGACAGTTTGGGAATCTATGTCACTAAACACGGATTATTTATTTATTTAGCCTTTTTTGAGACAGGGTCTCAGCCTGTGTTCTGGAGCTACGAAGCCCAAGCTTGCTTTGAATTCTTGGCATTTCCCCTGCTCCCGTGAGATGCTAGGGGAGTCACCCTGCTTGGCCTGTTTGACTTTGGCTAAGACAGGGCAGTGTCTAAGTCTCATTTGTAAATGAAAATTAATAAAACCTATGCTTAGGGCTGCTCCGAGTATACTTGGCCACCATGTAGAGCTTGTGCAATGTACACAGCTTCCAGCAGATGCACAATACTATATCCCTATATTGGGCTGCCTCCTGCCACATCCCTGGGGATGGTTCAGCATGTGCTGGGGCCAGAGGACATGCAGTCAACAATGGAAGATTCCAGGAAAGCTACAACCCAAAGGACCAAAGGCTCGACCTAAGGGGTCTGTGTACTTCACCTGCTTGAGGGACACTGGGGACCTTGCCTAGGACTCAGATCCAATGATGATGTCAGGAGTCTCCCCAGGGACTTCATCCGCTGTTGCTACTATCTCAGTCCTCTACATCTCTGGAAGACAAAAGTCCTTTGTTCCTCTAACCAGGAGGCTTTGAAACTGTGGTGTGGCCACACAGAGGGCAGAGAGCACAGTCGTCTCAGTTTTCTGGGTGGAAATGGAGACAGTCCTTTTCCAGGGGACTCTAAAAGACAATTAACTATCTCTTGGTTCTTCAGTCCCTGGTCTGAGTGTTCAGGAGACCAGAAGGCAGCTGGTACACAGCTCTGGAGGTGACACAGTGCTTAGCAGCTTCCATCTGACTTGTGACCCTGTTCACATCTACAAAACCTTCCAGGGACAGGACTGAGTAAGGGGCCGGCTTATGTGGTTCATATACCTTGACACCTTAATTTCCGCTGTTGCCAACCTTCCCTCACACCCAGATTCCTCATATTTGACATCAGTCTAACAGATGCCAAGCTAAGGAAAAGAGTGAATGAGAAAATGGCCCCACACAAAGACGTGGGCCACTATGGACTGCCTTCCCCATGCCTAGGCCCCAAACTTCTCTTCGGGTCTGTATAACACTTCTCTACCCTAGCTCATGTGTTCTCAACCATCTGCCCCTGCCTTTAGGTGTGGGCTTTGCCACCAGGCAGGTGGCTAGCATGACCAAGCCTACCACAATCATTGAGAAGAACGGGGACACTATCACCATAAAGACACACAGTACCTTCAAGAACACAGAGATCAGCTTTCAGCTGGGAGTAGAATTTGACGAGGTGACGGCAGATGACAGGAAGGTCAAGGTGAGTCAGAGAAAGGCAATGGAGGATACTGGGAACACCATAGGGTAAAAGGCTGGCCCTCTTAGCTCCTTGGCTTTTTACCCCAAGGGGTAGGTTCATAAAGCCTGCTCAGTGCTGGGATGGCCCAGGGACTAAGTACAAGCTCTGGCCTATTTTCTTCTCACCTTCCTGGGAAGGATCTATCAGCTGTCACTGGAGTGGGCACCAGAGCCAAGATATTCTTCCAACCTTGTGCCTCCAGCTCCAGCTGGGTGACCTTGTACACCAAGGTACGCAGTAGCTCTGAGGACATCAGCAGCCATGGCTGTGACCTGAAGTGCTTTAGGAATGATGCCCAGAAGTCAGTGCCCTACAGCGAGGTCATCCTGGCTCTGGCAGCAAAGGAGGAAACTATTCACAGGTTTCCCATTCTGGAGCCCCCGGGCTAGACCACTGACCAGGGCAAAAGCTTTCAGTGCCACCAGTTGACAGGCTCCAGGACCTGCATTTACCAACAGGAGTGCTGTTGGGTATCTGTAGTCTCTCCAAGTATTTATTCCAGGGTATGGGAGGGAGCTAATCCAGTGATGCTCAGTTATCTCATGATGATTATCTTGGCAGCTCGCTCCAAATCTCCCAGCACTGGGCCAGGCACAGAACTAAGTAGCATCTTTCAAAGGCCCATTTTCTCCAAAAATCTCTAAAATGGTAATTATTCCTTCTATCTTAAAAATTTGTATCTATAGGTTGTCCCTATGGCAGCATCCTCTGCATCATGACCCTAAAATTCATCTCCTCAGCTGTTTCCTCCTCACAGTTGCCCCCAGAAAGAACAGGGTAGGTATCAGCCTTGCAGTTGCAGAGGAGCTAAAGCCTATCCCAGGATCACACAGCAGGCTGGCCATGGAGATGGGGAAAGTGCCCTGCTGCATCCTGCTCCACCACATCCTTGTGCTCTACCTACATCCTTGAACTTGCCATCTTCCTTGCGGGACCAGATCCCACATTAAATGCACCAGTAGTCCACTGGGATGTTTGGACAATGGGGAATGAAGATTCTAGAAGGTGGAATAGAGCCAGGAAAGAGATGAGTGATCACACACAGCCATCACCTTTCTAGACTCCTACCAACAAACCCTGCTGATTAGCTCTCCTTCTGACCGACAACTCTCAAATTTCTTAGAGAAGAAAGATCTGGGGCAGCTGCCCAACACAAACTAGCCGAGATAGGCTGGCAGCACCAAGGACCAAATGGTCCCTGGTGCTAGAGCTGGAGAGCACTCCAAGGATACCTGGGTCCTTGGTTCAAAGACCTTGCGATTACCACTCTTTGGCCAGTTAAGGGGGTTCACATGATATGAGCAAAAGTCTAATTTTCCAATATCCCAAGGCTGAGCTGCCTGTCTCACCCACTGCCTGAGGGTCCCTCCCTTGCTGAGCGGCCACATAACTGGAAGGCTGTGTAGCTGGGTTGGAGGTGGGCTGTGTGCATGCTGATCCCAGCACCAACACTGGTTAGGTTCCTGGTTTGTCTGGTCTCGTTCTACCCTTTCGTTCTGGCTCTGGTCACAGCTTAGGCTCTGCCTCTTTCCACAGTCAGTCGTGACGCTGGATGGAGGCAAACTCATCCATGTGCAGAGGTGGAACGAGCAGGAGACTACACTTACAAGGGAGCTAATTGACGGGAAACTCATCCTGGTAAGATGGGCAATGACGAGGACTTACAGCAACAAGTACCATGCCTTCTTCAGCCCAGGGCCCTCCTGGGATCCAGAGGAACTAGGACAAGAGAGGCAGGGATGGGGTCATGGCTGTGGATTTGCACAGGTCTTGGTTAAAGTGTCAGCCTAAAGGTATCTGACACCACCTAGCCTTCTACAAGGGCCACTGTGAAATGAGTAGTGGCAGCAGCCTGGGGCTGCTGGGAAGCTAGTGTCTTCATAGCCCAAAGCACCAGCCAAGTCCACAAGCGCTTCCTCCTGCTTGCTGTTCCCTGGGAAGAGGCAGAAAGCAGGGCCAGCTGATCCCAGACTGGAGAGGAGCAGCTACCAAGCTCTCCCCTCCTGGGTAGGAATGCAGATATCTGCAGGAGCAAGCGTGTGCCTGGTGGGCACTACCAGAGAGGTTTTGTCTACTGTTCCTGGCGTCCTGAAAATATCTATTGTCTAGATAGGAGGTGATACAACCAGGCCTGCAGATCTGCTTTGGGACAAGTTTGAGAGCATCCCTGGAATATAACAGTCTTGTATCCCTAGAATGGGCCAAGAGCATGTATTGCAACGTCACCACCACAGACCCTTATGGCTCAGTGGAACGTGCTAATTGTATATTCACGAGACTCAGGTCCCCTCTGAGTTAGAAGTGAGGTGCCTAGCTCTGGAAGAGAAGGAACCAACAGGATCATATTCACTGAGCAGTTAGAGTGAGGTGAGGCCACAGCTGGGCTCTACAGTGCCAGAACACTGGATGGTCAGGGGAGGGAGGAAAAGTTGGTAGCTTAGCAGTTTCTCAAGGCAGGTGCTGAACACAAAAGAGGAACAGGAATGTACTGAATCTTGACCAATTTACCTCCTCTTTCAAGGGCCCATTTTCTCCAAAAATCTCTAAAATGGTAATTATTACATCTATCTTAAAAGATTTGTATCAGGTCCAGCGGTGGTGGCGCATGCCTTTAATCCCAGCACTTGGGAGGCAGAGGCAGGTGGATTTCTGAGTTCAAGGCCAGCCTGATCTACAGAGTGAGTTCCAGGACAGCCAGGGCTGTACAAAGAAACCCTGTCTCGAAAAAACCAAAAAAAAAAAAAAAAAAAAAAAAAAAAAAAAAAAAAAAAGAAAGAAAGAAAGAAAGAAAGATTTGTATCAGAAAAAATAGTAAAGTGCCTTGCACACAGTAGGTACTCACTTCTTGCTGATCAGGATGAGGGTGGGGAGCACTCCCTCTCCTGCTCTGCCACACCTGACCCTGTCTTTCCTTCCAGACTCTCACCCATGGCAACGTGGTGAGCACTCGGACTTATGAGAAGGAGGCGTGACCTGGCTACTCCATCACTGACCGGTCCTCTGCCAACTGGCTACCCCTCAACTCAGCACCATGTTGCCTCATGTTTTCCCCCTCTGACGTTTTGTATAAATACTCTGGTTGGGATTTTTCTGGAGATACAGGGCATCAGCCTGGACCCAGTTCCCATTGTGTATGTGGTTTGTTTTTTAAAACTGTATCCAAAGGGTGCTCCAAGGTCAATAAAGCAGAGCCGAGGCCACCCAGTTGCCTCCTGCCTTTGGTCTTCCTTTTCTGTGTGTCAGGCTGAGACGAAGGCCTGCAGGTCACTTGGAAGCAGCACTGCTAAGGAGCTGAGTGGACAGGCTCAGGTTCAGTGAGGGAACAGCAGCACCAATGCAAGCCCTTACCCTGACCCGCCAGTGCTCAGAGGAGCTGGCTGCCATTCCAGCACCTATGCAAGCCCTTACACTGACCCGCCCATGGCAGAGCAGCTGGCTGTCACTGAGTGGCTACTGCATACACATCCGTCCTGCACAGAACATTCCTAGCTTTGCTCTATGGCATGCTGTGGTCACCTTCCCTCTGGAGTACAGGCTCAGGACATCAAGGTCCAGGTGTGTGAACAACTGTGGTGAGAGGGGACTGCTAAGAGCCACCCACTCATGTCCAGCAAGTCCCGGGTTACAAATGCTGGTTTTCCAGTCAGCCCAGGAGAGTGGTCTTCACTATGGAAGACAGGGTTTATGAGTAATCTCAAAGCTGTGACCTGCTAGTGGCCTTGGCTTTGTGCCTCGGCTTGGCCTCTTTCCAGGGTCTTGGATAACATATTAAGTGTTTTCTGTGAACTGATGTGTTAAGTCTGTAAGTCACCCAGGAAGGATTACAGGAATAAAGCCTTCTGGAAAGTTTAAAACCAAACACATTTCCATTTATGCCGGGAATTTAAGCAGAGGCCTAAGATGGAACCAGTCACACCGTGGCAGACAGCAAGCAGAACAATGACCTTGGCTTCAGATCTCTGCTTCAGCAGTCACTGGAGCACAGGCCCTGGCTGAGGCCACAGAGTCCACCCACAGTCGCCCGAGACAGCAGGCAGGTCGGAGCTGCTCTCCCACAGCCGGGCTTACCTCCACAGCAGCACCCAAAGCTCTAGCATGGACCCCTGCAGAGGAATCCAGCTCGGGCAGTGGCAGCTGGGGCAGGACTGGCACCTGCTGCTGCTGAGTGAAGACAATGCTGAATGTAATGGCTGCAGGGGTTGCTTGCAAAGGGATCAGGAGCAACAAGGGAGAACATGGTGGAGCTGACCTGTGGCGCCCCAATCTGCTTGCAGCATGAGGAAAAGCCATCTGAAACCATAGGGACAAGTCAGTGGGGTAGGAGGCCACATTGTCACTAGTGAGTCTTTGCAGGAGCCAGGGCTGCTGCGGCCTGGTCCACCCTCATTCCTTGTGCTTCTTCTTGTGTTTCTTCTTCTTCTTTTTCTTCTTGGTAGCCTTGCTGTCTTTTGATGAATGCCTTGCCTTCTTGCCTGTGTCACTCTCAGAGTCAGAGCTATCACAGTCAGATGACTTCCTGTCTCTGTGTTTCTTTTTCTTCTTTTCCTAAAAGGGAAATGTAAAGTTTCAACATCCATGTGTCTGTCTTTAACATGACCACCACAGCAGGTGACCAGCAGGTGAACTACAACTGTGAGTGATGCATGCCTGCAATTCCAGTGCTACAGATCTGGGAGGTTATACATCATGAGCTCCAGCCCAGCCAGACTAAGGCAGGCAGTAAAATCCCAAACGAGAGGGAGAGATAAGACACACAACACTCGTAGACTCGTAGGAGAAAGTGTGCTGATGTATACAACATAGGCATGCCACCACGTACACACACGCTCACACTCCACACTCACTTGTGCACAGTCAATGCCCTGAGTGAGGCTGGAGTTAGTTGTGTGTGGCTGTGGGACACCCAGTGTGGGTTCTGGGAACTGAACTCCATGAACTCCAGCAGTCCTTCTCCAGCCCAATGGTTCGTTGCTGTTGTTTTAAAACAAGCATCCAGTCTTTGTCATTTGTCTGTTTTTGTTTTTTGTTTGTTTGTTTGTTTTGTTTTTGTTTTCCGAGACAGGGTTTCTCTGTGTAGCCCTGGCTGTCCTGGAACTCACTCTGTAGACCAGGCTGGCCTCCAACTCAGAAATCCTCCTGCCTCTGCATCCTGCATCCCAAGTGCTAGGATTAAAGGCGTGCGCCACCACCACCCGACCATTTGTCTGTTTTTTAAGACAGGGTTTCTCTGTGTATCACTAGCTATCCTGGAACTCACTCTGTAGACTATGCTGGCCATGAACACACTGAGGTCTACCATGCCCAGCAAGTATTTAATTCCAGGCCAGCCTGGTCTACAGAGTGAGTTCCAGGACAGCCAGGACTATTAGAAAGAGACATGTCTCAAAATGAATAACTAAATAAGTTTAGGTCAATCTTTTTAATGTTCAAAGCATCAGGAAAAACAAGTACTTTTGAGGGAGGAGTTTTTGAAGCAGGGTCTCTTTTTCTTTTCTTTTTTTTTTTTTTTTTTTTTGTTTGTTTTTTGTTTTTTGTTTTTTGAAACAGGATTTCTCTGTGTAGCCCTGCCTGTTCTGGAATTCACTCTGTAGACCAGGCTGGCCTTAACTCAGAAATCCACCTGTCTCTACCTCCCAAATGCTGGGATTAAGGGTGTGCGCCACCGCTGCCCGGAAGCAGGGTCTCATGTAGCCCAGTTTTATCCCTGAACTCCTGATCTTCCAGAGTGCTGGAACTGCATGAGTGTACATGAGTGTGCTGCCATGTCAGCTATTTGCATTCTTTGGAAGAAATATGTATGACAGACTTTTCTTTCTACTATAATTGTTGTATTAGTAATTTGTGTGTGTGTGTGTGTGCATGTGCACTGTACTCCACAGTTCACAAGTGGCAGTTAGAGGACAATTTCCAAGAGTCACTTTTCTCCCACCTAGGGATCCAACTTAGGACCTGGCAGCTGCGTTCACCCACTGAGCAACACCACTGGCCCCTCCATTATCGTTTTTAAGAAATAATATTTTCATAAGCAAAAGCTTGCTACAGAAGCAAGCTTGGAGGGTTCAGAACCCTGGAGGGGTGGCACTGCCACAGAGGATGGGGGACAATCCTGATCCCCTAGTGGCTGTCAGAATGTAGACTGTAACCCCACTGTGATTCAAACTTGACCTTAGAGTAACCCCACTGATGTGCTGGCAATGGAGAAATGGCCCCTCTCCCTCTAAAGGGTAGTAACTATCACGAGCTGCATGTGGTGCAAAGGCGCTTCAGGGGGGAGCATGGTCATGTGACCTTTCCTCACACTCAAAGGAAGGGCAAATGCTGTGAGAAGGAGCAGAATGTGCCAGAAAGTCTGCAAAGGTAAACAAACATTTCGCATTTTTTTCCCACAAGGGGGAGAGATCCTAAAGTCAGACACCCCAACACATAACCATGTCACCAGAGCTAACAGCACAAACCCACAGAATTGGTAGGTTGGTTCCCAGGCTTCTGTGGAGCAACCAGGGTAGTTCTTCACGCTGGATAACCTGCCTCAGCTGAATTCCTAAAAGGAGACTACAGAAAGAGGGAGGGAGGGAGAGCAGGGAAGTGAGGCTCTTGCTTCTGCAGGCTTTGTGGCCAGCTTCCTGCAAGCCTGTTTGCCTGGGTGATGCCCCTTGAGGTGATGGAAGGAACATGGAGCCAGGTGTTAGGCAGACCTAGGCCTGAGCTCTACTTACTTACTGTTCTGTAGCCTTGGCCAATCATCTCAGCTCACTGAAGTCTAGGGCGTCAAGTGGGAAACAGATAAGAATAGCACCCACACCACATGCTGTGATGATTCAATGAAACAGTATCCATGGTGTGGAGAAGTTAGAAGCGGCCGTCCCAGATTACAGAGGCAGGGTTGAATTCTGCATATAGATGATGGGCAGGCGCATCTCCTACGAGCACTGTCCATTTTCCATGAAGGTGACAGGGAACCTTATAGTATGGTGGTCAGAACTGCAGTCTTAGAATAAGACAGTTATATCCCAGGCCTGCCACGTGACTCACCCTGTCGCTGGGTCAGGAGACTTATTTACCAGTGTTTTCTTTGAAGGATGCTCAAAGGGTAAGTTCTAAGCCTGACACATTCCAGGCACTAAGCAATACCTAACAGCCCCTCACTCCCAGTGCTGGAGACTGAGTCCACAACTTCATGCACACCAGGCAAATGTTCTACCATAGACTTGCTCAGTACAGCAACTCCCAGGGTCTCCTCACAGTCTTAGCAAATAAGGAGAGCAAACAAGTTAAAGTTTTCTTCAATAAAGTAGAGTAGAAAAAAAAAATGCCTTCCAGACTTGCATTCCCAAGTTCTAGCAACTGTGGCTAGGAGGACTTGAAGGTGGTAAACCCATGGTTTGGTTTAACTTTGGCAGCTTTGATGCTGTGGGCTTGAGAACCTGGTGAGGTTCTGTCCTGTCGTAGGCAGGGCAGTCCTGGGAAGGTAAATGAGCTGACAGCCTGACCCGGCCTACAGAGGGAAACAAGAAGCACATGGCCTCTACATCCCTGTGTGATAATAACCCAAAGGGCTTTAGCTTTGCATTTGTTTTTTCAGACACTCTCACTATTTGCCCTGGCTGGCCGGGGATTCAAGATGTAGATCAGGCTAGCCTCACACTTGAAGCCAATCTCCTACTTCTGCTGTGATTACTGGCACACCCTCTAATGGCTAGTTCTTAGATGTCACTTCCTTCATCTCTCAGCCAAGATAGGCGCTCCCTACCCAGCTTCACATTCCCCATCCTCCCTAATTTACCTTCAGGCCATCTCAGAGCCAAGT
>JADRCD010151204.1:0-12899 GCA_019843815.1 Montemys delectorum
ATATCTAAGAATAAAAATCAAGCAATATTGAAAAAAAAAAAAAAAAAAGAGGCTTCAGTCTGTAGCCATGTAGCCCAGTTGCTTTTCCATTTGTAGAAAGGCAGTGCCTCATAGCAACAGGTATATGGTGAGAGTTCATAAACATCAGAAAGACAGAAGAAGAAAAAGGTCCCAACAGGACTTTTAAGGATACAACATAATAACCTATGTTCTCCAACTAAGCCCAAGCCCATTACCTCCTAAAGTTTCTTGTACTTTCCGGTGTCACCACCAGCTCAACAAAAAAAAAAAAAAAAAAAAAAAACAAAAAAAAAAAAAAAGGTCCTCAACACATGAGCTTATGGGGGCCATTGTAGGTGTAAAATGTAACACATGATTTGGACAAAACTCCAAATCAGAACCTAGGTTTGTAGGAGTAATTCCTGAAGTTTACACAAAACTCTGTTACATTCTTTCATATTTTTATTTGCTAAAACATTAGTGATTTTAGAGTGCAGCATGAATATCTTAATAATAATTAATATTAATTATATATCTTCCATGTTCTGGTACAAAAATGAAAGGTGTTTGGATTAGGTTTTTTTTTTGTTTTTGTTGTTATGATAAAAGCCATCAACAAAAGCAACATAAAGAGGAAAGGGGTCATGACGTCTTGAAGTTTATGACCCATCATTGAGGGAAGATAGAGAAGGAGCTTAAGCAGGAATCTAGAGACAGGGTCTTGAACAGAGGCCCCACACAAACACTGCTTATAGGCTTGCTTTCATGGTTTCCCCAGCCCGGTTTTTTAGATAACTCATGACCACCAGCTCAGGAATGCCACCATACCAATCATTAATCAAGAACATGCCCAACAGACTTGGTTAGAAGCCAGTCTTATGGAGACAATGCCTCAGTTGAGGTTCCCTCTTTCCAGATGGCTCTAGTTTGTGTCAGAGTGGTAAAAAACTAACCAGCATAACTTCATGGAAGTCTTAATAGTAGGAGAGGGTACTGTTACCATCTTCTTGTTGATGAGAAAACTAGGCTCAGAAAAAAATGGCTTTGTGTTTTCTCTAACTATATGTTGTATCAACAAATGCAGACACGTCTACCATGGGACTAGAAAGACAAAATATTCATTCTTTGACCTATGCAACATACAGAGTTATACCTCAGTGGGAAATAAGACTTGGATGTCTGGGGTGTCAGTGGTGAGGTAAATGAAGCATGAAGATGGAAGAAGGTTACCATAGGTTACATAATGATTAATAACTGGCATGTCACTCAGGAATTTGATGGTTTCGATCCTGGTGCCTGGGATCTGATTCCTGCAGCTTGATTGTCATGTTAGGAGTTCTATCAGTATTAGAGAGAGTAGTTCTCCCTCCCACACACTCCTCTGCAATTCTGCCATCCAGGCTTTGCTTAGTGGCCTTTGGAAGGAATTCACTTAGGAAGTTTGTTAAGAGGACATTAGAGTCTGGGGCAAGGTGAGTTTTACCTGGTGTGATGGCCCCCATAATTCCACTGTTTTCTAGACTTGTTAAATTGATAACAAAGATTTACCCGCTCTACAGAGGCAGAAATAATTTATGGTACCCATTTCATTATCTGGAAGGCTCCACATAGCTTTACATAATGGTTCGTGTTGTCTTTATGGATTTTTTTTCCTCCTCAGGAACATTTTAATCTAGCTGGAGTAAATAATATCAATCACTCTGCTCATATAATCATTATTGGCTTTGGGTCGTTGATTGATTTTTAAGTGTTGTTTTCTTTGCTGGAGGCAGGCTAGCGGAGTACAAAGAACACTAGCTTAAAACCTAACTTGAAGTTCCAGATTCTCAGCTTCGTTTCTTAATAATAGGCGCAGTGTCTTCCAAGTGTTCTGTTCACTCATCCGCTTTCATCCTTTGATCAAGTCAGATGCTGAAAAAAAGGGGAGTGATACATAATAATTGTGTGCTGAGACTTCAGTGTCACAAGCCTCTTCTACTATTGCCTAGATGTGTGACCTTGGGCATACTGGGGAAACCCTCACATTCCTGAGTGTGTAAAAACGATAACCAATGAAGCCTATCATCTTCAATAGTTAAAGATTTGATGAGAACATTCATATACATATAAAGTAAGCTAGAGAGTTTCTGTGTTATTTTACTCGACAAGCTGCCATTTGTTGTCACTTCATCTTCCTTCCACTCCAAAGCATCCCTGTGTGTTTAGCAAACATCTACAGTGTCCTCTCTTATAGACAGCCTCTTCCGTGTGTCACTTTAAGGCTCTCCCTCCTTGGAATAGAAGTCTTTCTTTTTCTGATCTCTCTAAAAGACATCTTATCCATCCAGGCAAGGCTGCAGGTGCTCAGCTCTGCTGAAACAGTAGCTCTCTACAAGGAGGTCACTGTTTCTAGGGAGAGGTGACACATGTAATAGGGTAAGGTGGTGACATAAAGACAATTTCTGGCTCAGAATAGTAAATCCCAGGGTAGGTTTATGGGACCATGGCAGTGGTGTCAAAGTTTTCTTCTCATTGTCTCCATTGTGTTTTATTTTCCAGCTCTCCTCTACTTTCTGATCTTCTCTGTTTTTTTTTCTCTCTTACTCATCTGTAATGTCTTTGAGTAGTGGTAGCCATTGTCTGTTCCTTTTTCTTCTTCTACCAAGGTCCAGCCTCAGTGTGAGGAGGGTCCTGAGAGAGGAGACAAAGGAAGGGGCACAAATTCAACAAGGATTCAGATTCAGTAGTGGAAGCAAGCTGTCAGGTCAAGTGCTCTCCCTTTGCCCAAGGATCCTCATCATTCCTCCTTCCTCTCTTTCCTTCCTTCCTTCCCCTTTCCATTCTTTTTCCTTTTCCCAACCAGAGATTCTGAACCCAGTTTTTTGTTTACTAAAGCTACATGATCAACGCTTTGATCACTATTAATAATTTTTTGGAAATCCTTAAATTTACATAAATTTTATGAATTCCAGATCATTAGTTACAACTCCTTATTCCTTAAAACAGAAAATAAACACAAACCAAAAGCACATTTCTGTCTACATTTATACAGCCTGTTTCTCACGGGTAGCTGGGCACAGCTCTTCTGATTTCTTGGAACAGCAGACAGCAGGCTTCAGTAACTGTTTTCATATAAGAACAGAAAGGTGACAGGGTATTGAGGTTAATTTCTCACAAATAATTTCTTACAAAATTTTAAAGTTATGCAAGTAAAACAGCTAGTTTTCTTTAATATCTCTCTAGGCATTATTACCTCTAATCCTTCAAGTAGCTAAGAGAATGAAGTACCAAGTTTTTATATACTTACATATATCATCTTTCAATTTGCTAATCTTTGTTTCCTCATCCTAGCAATTCCATGGCCTCATGTACTCTCCTTCTGGTACTGTTTATTTCTAGATTGTATGCAAGTCGTTCTCCTATAAAATAAACCCATCAATCATTTGCTTGTATTTTATAGATTCTTTTTCCTATCCATGCCTTTTTTTCTTGAGACCACTTTAACTCCTTGATGTCCCCAAGTTCACCCTGGCTAAATAATGTAGCAGTCATTGGACCAAAAAACAAATGCGTCTCCTCATAATTCCAAATTAAAGGTCAAGTCTGGGACTGAACTATTTCTACAAAACACCATGTAGGCTTTTCTGTCCTGTGTGGTTATGTTGTCTGGATCCTTTCCCATGCCCCTAAAAGCCAAGCAGAATATCTGCTCCTAACCCTCCACATCCTCATAACCACCTTGATTCTTCATTCCTGAGAACCACATTAGTTTCATTTATTATGGAGTGATTATCTCTTAATAATGGGAAAGAATAATCCCCATAAAGAAAGATAAAATAGAACAAGACAGCAGATCAGTTTCAGGCTAACAGCAGTCATTTGCACAGGCAGAGACCAATGGCCTGGTCATCCTCCAGGTGCGGGAACTGTGTAACACCTCCCCTTAAGCAACCATGACAGACCTGTAATCCTTTTCTTCCTCTTCTTCCTCCTCCATCTACTCTTCCTCCTCCTCCTCTTCTTCCTCCTCCTTCTTCTTTCTCTTCTTCCTGCTCTTCTTTCTCCTCCTCTTCGTCTTCTTCTACTACTATCATATACTTTCATATTTTTGTTTGCTAAAACAATACTGAATACAGTATACATATACTAAAGTAATAATAATAATTAATGTTGACTACATCTCTACTGTATTCTGGTACAAAAATGAAAGGTCTTTGTATTAGTACTTGGCTGGGATCATAGCACACTTGTAGTTAATGTTTTGTCCTGGTCTCTGTGACTGGCAGAATATGGATTAAGATTTAGTGATTAAGCAGAGTTTACCTGATTAACTACGATATAGGAACAGGTCCTTGAGGTATAAGCATCCCTTACTTGGACTGTTTCACTTCCAGAATTGAACACTTTGTATGCACCTGGTCTCCTACACCCACAAACAGGGACTTCTCTGGAATGCAAACTTACTCGCTGCTTACACATTCTCTTTGTTAATTCTAGCCCAGCTTTGAGGCATCTCTAGCCTTACTAAGTTTTGTGCATTTAGTTATTCACTCATATATTTTCTCTTCCCAGGGACCTCCTGTGTGCTCTTTCTGTTTTGTTCTGCTCTATTTGCACTCAATCTTCTCACTGAAACCTACGGTTTGAATCCCACACTTCCTTGAAGACTCAGCCTGGGCATTGTCTTTCCTAGAAAACTTCCCTGGGTGTTCTCCTATGCCTTGTATGAAGAAAAAATGAAGAGGAGAGCAGGAAAAAAAGAGAAGAAGGAAGAGAGGCAAAGAAGAAGAGGAGGAGGAAGAAGAGAAATAAGAGGAACTAAACCAGTTATCTTGGTTCGTTAGCAGATCTGTGAGACTCCTCATTTTCAGTCCCTTGGATAAGAGGTCAAGATCATGAAAATATCAGACTCTGGCATCAAACACATATCATGTAACAGTGTTGTTAGGAGTAGGGTGATGGTAAGGGATGTGAATTTGGCCATGATGACCTGGAGATGCCTAGTATATACCAACATGACTGTTTTTCTGTTGTTGTGATATAACACCATGACCAAGGGCAATTTAAGGAAGAAATAGTTGATTTGGATTTACAGTTTCAGAGGGAGAGTCCCTGATGGAAATGTAAGCATGGCAACAGGTATCCAGAATGTGAAGTTGAGATGTTCCATCTTTAAGCACACAGAGAAAGCAGAGTGAGATAACAGGAGAGTAGGGGCTATGGATTCTCAAAGCCCACACCTAGTGACATCTTCCTCCAACAAGGCTATACACTATGAAGTTTCCATAAATTCTTCCAAACAGCACTACCATATGGGGACAAATATTCAATTATGTGAATCTATGGATACTATTTCCCATTCAAACCACCACAGTGTCAAAGCAGATGGCACATGGATTAAAGACTGGTCCTGGAGAACCTGAAAAATGTAGAAGCAAAGTTGACTTATCAGTAAGTCTCTCTCTCCAGGACTTCATGTGCACATAATGGACAAGAGAAATTCTCAGAATGGGAGGAAGGCCTAGACCACTCCAGCAGACAAAGGTTAGACAATCTACAAAGAGGTGCAGCAAGAATGGTTGCAGACAGAGAACAATATAAATAGTTTCTATCAGGGTAGAGGTTTGGAGAATGTTTGTGTGAAATCACCTTCCCCCTTCTACTTCTCATAAATCAGACAAACCCACAGGAGAATGAAAAGAAAGCTGTAAGCCACATATTTAATGGAACTCTCAGACATGTTTAACCACAAGCCTTGCAGCAGCATCCAAAAACAGCAGAGTACTGAGCAGGCCTGTGCCAGCAGTAGAAAGGTGAAACCCAGGATTTCAGTTCTCAGAGAGCCGAGCTGGCAAAGTGCACTTTTCAGGGTGGGAGAGATGTTGAGCTGCATAGTCAGGTCTGTAAAGATACTATCACTGTTCACATGCTTACAGATCAAAAAACTCAAAGGTAGGACTGAAAAAGGAAATCATACAAGGAGCAAAAGAAAAGAGAATTTTACATTGTGAAGTTCTGCAGATGTCAGTCTTGCTAAATTAAAAGAAGTACAAGTTAAATGAAGTTACATGGACAACACTGGTGCACGAAACTATTGCTAATCATATGTACCTTGCTATTCCTTCACCCAAGGAAGTTACCAGCAAAGAATCCACGCTGAAGATAAATGACCATAATAGCCATTAAACAAAACAACAATGAAAGAAGCAGAGAAAGCAATGGGGGACAAAGAACTTTCATCAGAAAAACCATGTTCATCAAGAAAATAAGAATATTTATGATCAAGTTTTGTGTTATAATTTAAAATCAGATCCAACTCATTTTGGTCCTTTCTAAATAGCAAAGTATTATTTATGGTCATACATCTAAGGGTTTGTCCATGATAAGAATCCAGTTGGCAAAAACATCACCTGCTATTTAAGACACCAAGCAATAGACAATAAGATCCACAATATGGAAAAACTGACCTCTTAGCAGAGGTAGGAGTGCATGCTATCAAGGCTGCTTTCTGCTGTGGCTCTTAATGAATGGTCCTCATCATTCCAGGTAAGATAGCCATGGATTCCTCTGAAAGCCCAGGTTATGAGACTTGTACATTCTAATTGTTCCGCCCCTAGCTGTATAGTATCCAAGCTGAGTTCCCAAATGTTCCAGGAGGGATTGTGAGCTTCCAAATACCCTTTAATGAATATTTTTGCTTGAACCATCTGGCCTAAATTCTGTTTCTGGCAACTAGAGAGACTAATCAATATTCATAAATGTAAAAAGAGAAAATTCAACAAAGCAATTACCAGTATTTAACAAATGCACCAAGCAAAACACACAAAGTTAGGGAATAGATAATAATATGGTATGAAGAGATTAGTTAGGAAATGCAAATATCACAGCAGTGAAGGCAAGAGGGTGGATGCAAATAAAGGAAAACAAAAACAGAAGAAAAATCCCCTATCATTACTATTCACTGCAAAAATTAAAATATTTAGGATCAATTTGAGAATAATGTGTAATATAGTTCAGCCCATCATAATAGTACAAGGACCTGGGTTCAGTTCCCAGAGCCAATGGAAAGGAAAAGAGAATGGTGTTTAATGTCTGCATGAGGGAATGTTTCATGCTCCCAGATGCCCTATCAGCCCTTTATTGCCCTATTCCTTCCCATGTTTCAGCACCATAAAGTTAGTTACACTGAGCAATGCCCACTGTGTAGTTGCCTCTCTTCTTTCCTCCCTTCCTCTGCAAAATGTCCCATCCTTTATCTTAATTGGAAGGTATCACTAGCAGCCACAGTTGTGCTAAGTATCCTAAGTATACTAAACATCTCCATTTCATGGAGATAAAAAGAGGAAAGTGGAAATATTAAAGGAATTAATGAAGCAGGGCAATGATGACACGTGCCTTTAATCCCAGCACTTGGGAGGCAGAGGCAGGCTGATTTCTGAGTTCGAGGCCAGCCTGGTCTACAGAGTAAGTCCAGGACATCCAGGGCTACACAGAGAAACCCTGTCTAGAAAAACAAGAATTAATCAAGTCAAGGTTGTCATGTTTTTCCTTTCTTTTAATTTTTCCTATAAAATGAATGTGCTTTACCAAAACAAACAGGTAAAAGGCAGGAAACACCAACAAATGTGTTTTCACAAAACTATTCTAGAGCTAGTTAATTCTCAGTGATGCTGAAAATATATGTTACAAACAATTTTACATGTCACAGGAGGAAGAAGGAATCTGGAGTGCCTCAAGAGTCTTAAGGAAGGGTAGCTATTCTACAGTCTCAACCCAGAGTAAATCAGAAAGGATCTGGGTAGAAGGTTACTTCTCATCACGCCAAGTTTCTATAGGTAACCACAAGTCTCCAGGAAGTATACCTCCATACGTTTGAAAAGACCACTTCAGGGCTGGAGAGACAGCTCAGAAGTTAAGAACACTGATTCTCTTCCAGAGGGCCTGAGTTCAATTCCCAGTACCCACATGGCAGCTGGCAGCTGTCTAACTCTAGTCTTAGGGGATCTGACACCGTCTTCTGGCTTCACTGGGCACTAGGCACATACAAAGTACACAGCCATGAATGAAGATAAAGTTAATTCTACCAAAAGCAGTTTACAGATTCGATGAAAGCACAGTCAAACTATTCACAGCATTCCTCATAAAAACAGAAAAGTAATGTCCTAAAATTCATATAAAACCAAAAAGACGCTAGGTAGCCAAACTCGAATAAAAGAAAACTGGTATAAATATGACCATTTCAGATTTCAGGTATAATATAGTGTTATAGCAATTAAAATAGTATAATCCTGGCACAAAAACATACATGTAAGCCACTATAACAAAATCAGAATACTCAAACATGTGTAACTACAGCCATCTGATATTTGACAAAGATGTCAAAATATACATTGAAGAAAATACATCATTTTCCACAATACTATGAAAACTGGATATTCATTGTAAAAAATAAAATAAAATAAAATAAAATATACCTGTATCTATCACGATGCATAAAAAGCAACAACACTCAGGATGATATTTTCTAGTTCCATCCATTTTCCTGCAAAACTCAGGATGTCCTCATTCTTAATAGCTGAGTAATATTTCATTGTGCAAATGAACCACATTTTTTGTATCAACTATTCTGTTTAGGGACATCTGGGTTGTTTCCAGCTTCTGGAAACAAATAAGGCCTCTGTGAACGTGGTGGAACACGTGCACCTGTGGCATGGTGGGGTATCTTTTGGATATATTCCCAAGAGTCCTATAGCTGGGTGCTCAAGTAGATCTATTTCCAATTTTCTGAGGAACCTCTAGATTGATTTAGAGAGTAGTTGTACCAGTTTGCAATACAATAAGCAGTGGAGGAATGTTCCTGTTTCTCTACATCCTCTCCAACATGTGTTGTCACCTGTTGTTTTGATCTTAGCCACTCTGATTGATGTAAGGTAGAATTTCAGAGTCCTTTTAGTTTGCATTTCTCTGATCACTAAGGACTTTGAACATTTCTTTAGGTGCTTCTCAGCCATTCAAGATTCCTCAGTAGTGAAATCTCAGTTTAGTTCTATACCCCATTTTTTGGGGGGGATGATTAGCTTCTTGAGTTCTTTATATATTTTGGATATCTATTAGATGTGGGGTTAGTAAAGATTTTTTTTCCCAATCTGTAGGCTGACGATTTGTCTTATTGACTATGTCCTTTGTCTTACAGAAGCTTTCCAGTTTATGAGGTCCCATTTATCAATTCTTGATTTTAGGGCATGAGACATTGGAATTCTGTTTAGGAAATCCCCCCTCCCCCCGTGCCAATGAGTTCAAGGCTCTTTTCCACTCTCTCTTCTATTAGATTCAGTGTATCTGATTTTATGTTGAGGTCCTTGATCCACTTGGACTTGAGCTTTGTGCAAGGTGACAAATATGGGTCTATTTTCATTTTTCTGCATACAGACAGCCAGTTAGACCAGCACCATTAATTGAAGATGCTTTCTTTTTTTCCCATTATATATTTTTGGCTTCTTTGTCAAAGAACAAGTGACTCTAAGTGTGTGGTTTTATTTCTGGGTCTTCAATTCTATTCCACTGATCAACATTCCTGTCTCTGTGCCAATACCATGCAGTTTTTAACACTATTGCTCTGTAGTAAAGCTTGAGGTCAGGGATGGTAATTCTGCCAGCCTCTCTTTTATTGTTAAGAATTGTTTTTGCTATTCTGTTTTGTTTTGTTTTGTTTTGTTTTGTTTGCCATTCCAGATGAATTTGAGAATTGCTTTTTTCATGTCTTTGAAGAATTGTGTTGGGATTTTGATGGGGACTGCATTGAATCTATAGATTGCTTTATGTTGGATGGTCATTTTTACTATGTTTATTCTGCCAATCCATGAATGTGGGAGATCTCTCCATTTTCTGAGATCTTCTTCAATTTCTTTCTTGAGAGACTTGAAGTTATTGTCATACAGGTCTTTCACTTGTTTGGTTAGAGTTACCCCAAGATATCTTATATTATTTGTGGCTATTGTGAAGGGAGTTGTTTCCCTAATTTCTTTTTTTAACCTGTTTCTCATTTGTATAATGGAAGGCTACTGATTTATTTGAGTGAACTTTATATCCAGCCACTTTGATGAAGTTGTTTATCAGCTGGAAAAGTTCTCTGGTAGAATTTTTGGCATGGTATGTGCTCATTAAGAAGTTGATGTTAGACCAAAAAAAATTACAGAATAATAATAAGTCCAAGCTGAAGTGCCCAAGTGAGGATGCCTCAGTCCCACTTGGGAGGGAGAAGAAAGTAATCACAAGTGGCAAGGGAGGGACCTGGGAGGGAAAGTGGAAGGGAGTAGTGGGGGAAAAGGGGAATCTGATCTGGTATTGGGTGAGGGAAAAGGATTGAAGACCTGAGGGCCAGTCCCAAAAGAATGGAAACAGGCAACCGCAGGAGATAGGAAGTTGAAGGAACCCTCCAGAATGCACCAGAGACCTGGGAGTTGAGAGGCTCTCAAGACTCAAAGGGAGAGATTTTTAGATGAAATGCTTGACAGTAGGGAGAGGGATCTTATAGAGCCTACCTCCAGCAGGAAGACAGGACATCAAATGAGGAAGAGGGGGGCAAATCCACAGTCATAACTCTGACCCATAATTGTTTCTGTCTGAAGGAATTACAGGGATGGAAATGGAGAGGAGCCTGAAGAAAAGAAAGTCCATTGATAGACACAAAGTGAGATCCAGCTCAAGGAGAGGTCCCAAGGCCTGACACTATTACTGAGGCTATGGAGCGCTCACAAAAAGGGACCTACCGTGACTGCACTCCGGAAGACCCAACAAGCAGCTGAAAGAGTCAGATGCAGATATTTACACCCAACCAATGGACAGACCTAACCCCTGTTGTTGAATTTGGGAAAGGCTGAAAGAAGCTGAGAAGGGTGACCCTGTAGGAGGACCAGCAGTCTCAATCTGGACTCCCAAAATCTCTCAAACACTGGATGACCAAACAGGTAACATACACCAGCTGATATGAGACCCCTAACACACATACAGTAGAGGACTGCCAAGTCTGTGTTTATTCAGAGATGATGTACCTAACTCTCATGAGACTGGAGGCCCCAGGGAGTTAAGAGGTCAGGTGGGGTGGGGGATAGGGACATATATGTGGAGACAGGTGGGTGGGGAGGAGGTATGGGATGTGGAACAGTCAGAGGGTGGATGGGTGGGGAGGAGGTATGAGATGTGGAGCAGTCAGAGGGTGGATGGGGCAGGGGAATAAAATATGGAATGTAAAAAATTAATTTATTAAATGATAATAATAATAATATATAATTAATAATAAAAGCTTGGCATACCAAAAAAAGCAACAACAATGGGATCAGGGACCTCAATTTGAAACCTGAAACACTATACCTTCCAGAAGAAAACATAGATAGTACCCTACAAGATATAGTTATGGAAAGGATTTTCCATATATAAATTTGCCCAGAAATTAAGTTTTCCCAGAAATTTCCATTTCCTCAAAATTATTGAAGTTAATACTTGGCAAGTAGGACCTTATAAAGCTAAAAACTTCTATACAGTTAAGGAAGCAATCAGTCATTTGTTCCTGTGATCAGCCAGACAGGCCAATGCTTGAAATTTCTCTGAGGCTGCTTAACAGGACCTCGGGACTTAAATACATCCCCTCTACACTGTCAAGTGAGAATTTGTCTCTCATACAAACCTTATGTGGGGGAAGAAAGTGAAGGTTTAGTGCTCATGGGAAGTTTCATAGTGAAAAAAATTATTGCTTTGTAAAGTACTGCTTATTCTTCATGACTTCTTACTTAGTGCATAGATAATTTAAAATCCAGTCTTTGATTTATAGACCAAATAATACTGCCTTGATTTAAGGACTCCGATCACTGCAGCTGTGAAAATAAACACTACTGCTTAGACTGTCGGCACCATGCACATTGTAAAAGAAGTCCCAGTTTTGTTTATATTGAATTTGGATTGATGTGGGCTATCTCATCAGCTAGCAGAGATCATTCCAGGCTTCAACCGCAGGAGGCTATATAAGTCCCCAAGGACGGTCTATAATGATGAGGTGCTTCTGCCTAAATCATGCCTCAAGAAATGAATACCAGAGGATCAGGGGTGTTTTAAATGAGACATCGAGATTCTTTGGGTACATTGATAGCAGGGTAAGACACATTAAAAATAACTGGATTGAGAGCAGAGTTTTAATACTTCTGTTTATCCTTGTGCAGTTTTTGGACAAGCAGGTGCATCAGTTGCTTCCTCTGTATAATTAGTAAAATCGAATCTACCTCACAAGGTGGTTGCTAGACTTAAAATGGCAGAGTCGTTTTAAAGAAACCAAATTAATAGTGGCTGCTATTCAGATTCAGTCATGCAACCTTCGCGTGGTCTTGGTAAAACTATTTTTATTAGATTCTGTGTATTTTAATGCAGCCAGCACTTGCACATGGAATTTGTATCAATGACCCTGATACTAATCTTCTATGAGCCCCCTAGAAGATTCTTAATCTATTAGTAGTAGGTAGTGAGCACAATGGTTTTACTGTTCATTAATGGTTGTAACTGGAATTATTATCAAATTGGTAAACTTTTGGATATTATCAATATCCACCTGCCATTGTAAATCCTCCTTTCTCCTTCCTCCCCAAATCAACTTGTGACAGATCCCCTGATGTCTATGCTCTCCTTCTTGGCTCACTGTGTAACACATATAAATCTATCTAGCATGAATGCTGACAGCTGATCATTTTTATCCACCACCATCCCTTTTTAAGATTTCTCTGTCACAGAAGTGCCTATATAGACGGACAATTTGAGTCCAGTAGCTAAGCATGGAGGATTGAATGGCCAACCTAACAGTTCTCAAAGTCTGTTCTGGCTTTAGAGTCCACTAATGAATGCTTTTATTTTGTTTTGTTTTGTTTTTTTGGGGGGGG
>JADRCD010151215.1:0-10376 GCA_019843815.1 Montemys delectorum
TCTGGGATCTAGAAGACGGTTTTGAGATACCATATGGTACTCACATCATTTCTGCTAGAGTTTTGTTGCAAAGGTGTGATGGTACTCAATGTTTTGTGTCCTTGTTCTGGGATATTTTCAGAGTTAAGGTACCACTGAAGAAATTTATTCCTATGTTTAAGAAGTAATAAATTCAAACCACTAAATTTAAAAATAATTAAAAGATGGAATTTGATGGAGGTGGGGAGATGCCTCAGCCATTAACAGTGCTCGCTTCTCCTGCTGGGGACCCTAGCCTAGTTCCATGCCTATGTCCAATGGCTCACAGTTGTTACTGCTCCAGATCTTATGTCCCTAATTCCAAGGGTACCAAAACTCATGCACACAAACCCTGACAGAGATACTCTGGCATACACATAGTTAGAAATCACAGAGTAAATTCAAAAACTAAATTAAAAGGATAAAATTTTATCTCATATTTTTAAATAAGCTATACATTTTCTAGAAAGTCAATGTTTTCATATTGCTTTAAAAAAAAACATGTTCATATGATTCATACCAGTTTTTGAAACATAAGCAAACTGCTTGGCCTTTTAGAAGGAAATGCAGTTGGCTTTTCTTTGTTTCCTTTTCTCTCCCTTTTTTCCCCTGAAATAAGGGTGAGAGTTTGAGGATGAAAGGAGAAAAATTCTTTAGATGATTTTGCCAACTTGGCCGTCCTTTCACAAAGTGACTCTGGGCATTTTGAACCCAGAAAATATGGTGCATGTGTGAGCTTAACACTACTGTGTTGCTTTTGTCTGTCCTTTGGGAAGCTTTCCTACTGAGCCTTTGCATACTGACCATGTTTTTCTCTGGATGTTTCTGGCTTTCATGGGCCCTCTTCATCAACCTCTCCCAATTGGTGTACTCTTGGCCTTCTTGCAATTTTCCTGAGACCAAGAGTGAACAGTAGGATAGTGGTTCTCCTCGCTGTATAGCCTGAGTCTGAGAGATATCCAATCACCTTTAATCTTAACAAAGTCTGGGGCTACTGGGCTGTTATTAATCAGTTACTTCTCCCTCATTAAGTAGCCAAATGGATGAGCTTGATACCATCCTGGGGTAAAAGAATAGGTTTGTTTTCAATTATGTTTAAAGAATTAAGAAGCAAGAAAGTTTTGAAATCCAGGAAAAGTCAAAAGTTAAGCAAAAGCCAAGTTTATTCAACAAGGAGAATTTTTTTTTTTAATTTTTTGTTTTTTGTTTGTTTTAGTATTTATTTATTTAATGTATGTGAGTACACTGTTGCTCTCTTTCAGACACACCAGAAGAGAGCATCTGATCCCATTGTAGATGGTTGTGAGCCACCATGTGGTTGCTGGGAATTGAACTCAGGACCTCTGGGAGAGCGGTCAGTGCTCTTAACCGCTGAGCCATCTCTCCAGCCCCCAACAAGGAGAATTTTATGAGAATTATAAAGTTAAAAGTCCAAGTGAAGTCAGTTTATTCACAAGAATAATTTATTTAGAAATTTTAAAGAAAATTCCAAAGCAGGAAGGAATGCACGGTTTAAATCTCAGCTACTGGCAGGAAAAAGATAATTTGAGAGAAAGAAAATAGTCATAGCATTTGAGTGATCCTATCTGGGAGTTTAGCCACAAGATGGATAAACATCCATGGATCAGGGAAGAGAACTTGAGAAAGCATGTGGAAGCTCAAAGTACCAGGAAAGACACAACTTGAATCTTAACAGAATCAGGGAGAAAGAAACAAAAGATAATAATAATAAAAAGAAATAATTGTATGTTCTGAGTCAGGACACAGAAAAGTAGATAGACCGAGTCAAATCTCATGGTGTCATACAAGAACTGGACACACTGCAGTGTGTATGTGTGTGTGTGTGTGTGTGTGTGTGTGTGTGTGTGTGTGTGAGAGAGAGAGAGAGAGAGAGAGAGAGAGAGAGAGAGAGAGAGAGAGAGAAATTATTACATTAGCTCATTAAAGAGATAATTATGCTGTCCATGTCCCAGCATGACTTTCTAGAGGTCAATATGAGTTCCTGATGGATGATCCCTTGTTCAGGTAGCTGATTGACTGTCCAAATTGGATTAGCTATTTTGTATTTTAGGTATTTTGGAATTCTAGGTCTCTACTCAGGCTAAAGTTTACACCCCATGACCAAAAGATGCTAGTTTTTCCTTAATGGGATTTACTGCTATTATTTGAATCTCTCTTGCCTTATATTTTCTACATGTGAATTAGTGGTTTCAAAGTCAAGGCTACATTTACTCTCTACGTGTACACTCCATTGGAATTCTGTAGTTTTAGGTTTGGGAAGTTGAATCTAAGAAGTTAAGTCTCCTCATGTATTTCCTTTGGTCTTAAGAGTTGGACGATGCAGAGAGAATACACGTATTTATTATGTGTTCTCTATGTATGAATTAACTCTTATGACAACATTATGAGAGATATTCCTTTGAAAATTTTTTTAAATGTATATTTAAGCATCAGTATTGAGAGAGGAGGAGATAATCTGATTCCCTTGTAGGAATGAACATAAAGACATTTGTCCTTCAAACATTGGCTATCAGACTATTGAAAGACTAGAACTCAAGAAATCAGAACTTTCTCAGAAATAATAAAGTGGAAAAGATGTGGTTACATGTTGGGTCATGTAAAGCAGGAAATTATCTCCTGGAGAGAGATTTATAATATGTCAGATAGTTGTTGCAGGAAAGATTGTGAGCTGAGACAGTTCTGGGCAGGAGACCACTCCTTGACTGGACTGCTTAGTTATACACATCTCTCACTTTCTATTTAAAATCTAAGCTCATGTCAGGTACCAGAAGATGGACCCGAGACTTGTGGTTACTGGATATCCTCTTTGCCCTTCTTTGTAATGACCACATTGAATGAATTAGCTTCTTTCCAATTTTCATAATTCAGAACTAAGAATGAGAGAAGATACCCGTTGGAATATTGTCAACCTCCCAGAGACTTAGAGAAAATGAACTCTACCTCTCCCCAGACCATCAGTGATTGATAGCTCCCCAGCTTAGAGTGAACTCCTGAACTCTCCACTCTAACCTTAAATGTTGAGGATATTGATCTAGAACAGGTTGTATGCAGGTACCCACACATGTGAGGTGCTGTGAGTATATAGGAATGCCAGTGCTGTCATGTCCAGCATAGAATTTCACTCTGATCTGCCCTGGCCTCTGCTCTAATGTTCTTGCTGCTCTCTTTTTAGAGTGACTGAGTCTTGTGGGTAGACAGTGTGAGAAAGATATTCCATTTGTAGTCAAGAGCTCTGTATTAGCTCTCTAGAGTTGCAGAAATTATGGTAGTCTCTATGTAGTAAAGGAATTTATTGATGACTTACAGTCTGTAGTCCAACTCCCAACAATGGTCAGCAGCATCTGTGAATGGAAGTCCAAGGATCTAGCAGTTGCTCAGTCCCACAATGCAAGCAGGTGAAGCTGAGAGAGCCTTCCTTCTTCCAAGGTCCTCATATAGGTCTCCAGCAAAAGGTGTGGCTCAGATTAAATGTGTGTGCCACCACACCTTTAATCCCAGATGACCTTGAATTCATAGATCTTCCTATCTTAATCTTCTGTGATTCATAGCCACTATGCCTCAAGATCTCCATGCCAAGATTCAGGTTGGAAACTTGTATCTTTCAGCCTCCAGATTAGGGCCACAGGTGAGCCTTTTAATTCTGTATTGTAGCTCATTTCAGGTATAGTCAAGTTGACAACCAGGAATAGCCAATACAAGCTCTATGGACACTTATTCTTTTTGCTTTGTCCATAGAGCTTGTTAACTGACTCTTGCTCAACAAAGAAATATCTCTGATGGAAGACTGAGACCTTTGTTAATCTCTGGAGATAAGAATTTGGAGAACACTATGATACTGTGTTAACTTATTATAATGATAGTAGCAAGTTCACACCCAGAGCCTTTGAGGTCTCCAACTATGAGTTTTTGACAAGATTTCAAGTATCAGGAATGTGTTTCCTCTAAGTCCAATTAGAAAGCAACCAGTTACCCCCATAACACTCATGCAGCAATATGTACCTATGAGGATATGTTGCCACATTGGCCATTATTTGTAATTCACAAGGTTAATGGCTGGGTAAGACTGTTATCTATCTCAGCAGTCAGCACAGCACTTTCTAGTACTATGAAAGCAAGGTAACCCAAGAGGTGAGGTAGGGGCATGGTGAGACATCCTGATCAAAACTCAACTGAATTGTTTTCATGTCCTATAACCAAAGTGTGTGGTGCCTTCAGTAATAAGGCCATATCATTACATTTTGGTGTTCAATAAAGAACAATGGCAAATAGCCTTGTTGCTCTCAAGTCATATGTGAAATGACTGATATAGACATAAGGTATCTAACTACATATATTTTTGATTTAAAACCTAAGCCAAATTAATCAAATTAATCAAATCAAATTAGTGAGTCTCTCACATCAATCTTGGAAAGCATCAAGAAATATTCATAATGATCTTTTTGAAAATTTTCCAGTGCTAGAGGGATTGTTATCTGGTGCAGGGGTCCAGAGGCAAGTCAGAACATGCACACTTCTATCAGACACCTCTGGTGGGAGCACAAGAAAGTAGTTCAGAAAAGGAGGAGAGACAAGCTGAAAGAAAAATATGTGATGGCCTCCAGGCTTCCTTCTTTGGAGCAGTTATCTGACATCTGTTCATATGTTTTAAGGATGGGCAAAAAGATTACTTCCATGGCCAAGTGTTTCTCTGTGTTTTATATCAGATATGAAATGCTGCTTTCTTTTGCTTTTTAAAGATCTTTGAAATGGCAAACCAAACTCTAAGAACAGCAGGACTAAGGGACTGGAGAGCCCTTCAGCTGCATTTGTTGCCAGAGAAGCTGAAAATTAAAAGACCAACAGCATTACATTTCCAAGCACTTGAACTCCAAAGAGTTTTGTTTGTAAGAACTTGGTTTTATCGTTTTTTTCTTTTTCCTCTACATAAAGGCTCCAGGTTAAGTGACTGAGTTACTTTGCTTTAAGAAAAGAGGGTGAAATAGAGTTGACAGGACCCCTTATGAGAGTTTGTCTCTATGCAGATGGAGAATGAAATACATGGTTCATAAGACCTTTCCAAGAAAGATGCTAACATTATTTTCTACTGTATGAATGGTGTAGAAGGCATAGGAAAAATGTTCATAATAAACAGGAAGCTGTAGGCATTGAGGGCAGGGATCGGTGTGGTGGAGTCAAATATCAGTATGCATTTCAGATATGTTAAATCTTTCCTCACATGTGAATGCTTGTCTATATGACTTTGTAGAGTCACTGTATGGAACTACAAGAAAAGTTTCTTCTTACATGAAGATATTCCTTATATACAGCTTGAAAATATGGACTTAAATTCTCTTTTTGCTATTTTGTAAGTTGAATTTTTCTCTCTCTAGTTATTTCGTGGCTGTAAATGTCAGGGATGCTCTAAGTATGAGTATGTAATGGCAAAATAAAACAGTAACAAATTTAATTCTCAGCCATTGTTTTTGTTCTCTGGTCTGGAGGAAATAGAGCCACAGAGATATTAACATTTGCTCTGTCACAGGTCTAGTAAGTAGTCGAGCCAGTAGCCTATCCAGAATGACAGTTGTAAGGACTTAGTTCTTTTCACCGAACATCACTACATTAATGATGGGATTTTGTACATTTTGAATACTATTTGATTTTTGGTGTAGTGGAATCACAGATGAAGTTGTGGGCATAAATGGCATAACAAAGAAATAGGAGATAACTTTCATACATTATTATGGTAGGCCTTTTTTTTCTATGTGTACAGAAGTATTGAGCGAGACAATTTATTGTATCCATTGTTATTCGTACTATTTATGGAATTGTAAAATATTACTTTACAATTTTTACTTATATATGTAAGTTTACATTATAAATGTTATTTAAAATGTAAAATGGTTGTGTCAGATATAACTTTAAATACCAGTTACTCACACAGCCCATGAACTGTAATTCTTAATTATTGAGCGATAGAGATTTAGAGAGGAGAAAGTAGAGTTATAATTAGATTAATACTAATAGCCCTCAAATATAAATTTCTAATTTATCTAAAATTATTCTTAATTCACTTTGAAGTACCACTGAAAATGTAGATATTTTAATTAATTAATTGACTAATTAATTGTTTTTTACCATCACCCAATTAGTAAGGACTCAATGGTTCCAGATAAGAACCCCTTCTCTTTCTGACATCAAGTTCATTTGTTTCCATGCTGTCCCTTTTTTGTGTTTAACATGGAGGTATTTTCCACTAAATACCCTCCTCCACTAATGCTCTGTAGTGTTTCTACTCTTGTTCATGCAAAGATTTATTGACAATGAATCTGCTTTAGCCACTTCTACCACAATGGATGATTTTCATTCGTAGAGGAGTTAATTCTGAGTTTCTGCATAATTTATAAGACTTCCTTTGACCCAGGCTGTCTCAATTTCTCAACTTCAGGAGGGTAGTGATTTATTAAATTGTTTGATAAAGACTTTATCTGCTTTTGGGTTCTCATTTTATTTAATCTCACTCTTCTCTTAAACTCTTCTTCACTAGGTAAAGATTTAGCAATTATTAAAGACATAATTCACTTGTGGGTTGCTCTTATTTGATGTATAACTGATATGTAATGTTAACTCTATTATATACCCATTAGTCTGTGTGCAGAGGTCAGATTTTAGGATTGCCAACCCATTCCACACTTGTATGAATATCACTTGCTAATTGTTATAACTTTGTAGAAATTCTGATATCCAAGGGTTGGAGAGATGGTTCAGCAATTAAGAGCAATTACCATTTTTGCAGAAAGCCAAAGTTCAGTTCCCAGAATCACTCACTTGATGGTTCACATTAACAAGAAACTCCAGTACCAGGGAATCCCATATACTCCTTGGCTTTTGTAGGAGCCAGGCACATATACGATAAACATACATACATGCAGATATATTTACTCAAAAATAAAATAAATGTTTAAAAATTCTAATACCTGATAGTATATTTTTATTTCTGCTTCTTTTTTAAACTATTGCTTAGATATTATCAAGTCATTTTTAAATTTTGTGTTAGTAAAATAAATTTAGAACTAGAATTTAAAGCTTCATGAATCCCCATTGGAATTTTTGTTGGATTTACATGAATTATAGATGAAGCTGAGTAGCATCCCATCTTTGTGAAAGAAGTTTTACAATAGGATATCTATAATCTTAATAATTACATTCCTGATATAGAATCTATGTTTTGTTTTATTTTGGGTTAACTATTATAGAACAAATACATTATCTTTTTCCATTGGAAAAATACTTTGTTTATAATGATATTTTCATTTTACTAATCTTTGCTTTTTACATTATGTTCATTTTTTTAGTACATCTAGTTTTTACAGTTTTCTAGCACTTGTCTAACATTGCTAGTTGAATAATAACCTCATTAATTTTAGCTCTTCTTTTTAATATAAAATATGCATTTAAAATTATGTGTTTGTGTCCTATGCATTTCTTATTCTTTGTTTGCTATAAAATTTGCTATATCATTTTTTACGTTAGCTCTATTCTAAATATTTTTCAATACTAATCATGCCATTTATTCAACAATTTATTAAAGAGTATTAAATGCATATTTCCAAATCTATTATCTTCCTAGTAATTTTGATTTCTGTTTTACTGGTACATACCACAACCACTGGGACATAATTGTCTGTATCCAAATACTTATATAAATGGTTCATTTTCTCCTAAGAAGTAAAGGGATGTAGAGGCAACATGAGTGTTAGTGATGCCTGAGAATTTGCATGATCAGGGAAGGGACCATGTGAATGGCAAAATACCATTTTTACAACCCTTCAGATGGCCAGGTTGTATAAATTCACAGTCCTCTAACTACACATGAAAAGTCTACTGTTTCCACTGTCTTCTGATTCCTTGGAGGAAGGAATGGATGATGATAAAGAAAGGTTAGGCGATTAAGACTTCTTTGTTCCTACTTTGGAAGTCCTCAGTGAGTAGACATGAAGGCACACACAGGGAGAACGCTATTAGACCTGTCTCTTAATGAATATTTTCTTCTTCTCTCACCAGTTTTATATTGGAATGCAGCCCTATCATGAACAGGAACACCTAAGATAAGGATTTCCATCCAGATCAAAAGCAAGTGATTTTAGTGAGTAGAATTCTGAATAGTATTTGAATAAATTTGGTATATCTTTCATTGTATGTCTATCAGCTTGTTACTAGGATTAAAACATGCTGGCTAGTCTCCAAATGTATCTTTTCATGATAAATCATTAGTTTCTAAGTGGGAACAGTGGCATTGCTGGAGTAAAGACAGGGACTGATTTTGCTATGTACAGTTGGGTAAATCCTATTTCTTCAGGGGCACCTTTACATCCCTTTTTGCTTCACCCCACAGCCCACAACTTGAGTGGACTAGGGATATGCATGGAAATAAAACCATACTCGTATGTGATTTCTATAGTTAGGATATTAGGCTGAAATCTCACTTCACAATGTCCTGTGAACTGGGAGATCAGCAGTAGTTTGTGCCTGGATTTATATCTTCATATTAATAATGATAAGTGTACAAAATTTGCACAGATGTGATAAAGATCATGAGGAACTTCACCACAGGAAACATTTAGAAGGTCTGATAAGAATGATTAAGTATTATTTCTGTTGTTACTGCTGCATTTGCATTCTCAATGATACAAATATTCAGGGATATAACCTTTCATCCTCCATCAGAATAAATATGTGTATGCTATATTAAAAGATAAAGTATGATATGGGACAAGCTAGCATGCATGAACTTGGTTTCTGATAACATCACTGTTCTACTATCATTTTTGCTCAAGTGAGACAGAAGAGAATACCATACCCTCCTCTCTCCAACAGCCTTAGCTCTCCATGTGCATTCTTCTGGACCTCAGATAATAAATTTTGTCATCAAAGCCCATGGACCTTGGGTGTCATAACTACTTAAATTGTGATTTGTTCAATTTGCCAAACTTTCCAAGACTCTTAATTTCTGTCTTATGGGATTCTAATGCTACAAGAGACTACATTACATGTGAAAAAATTAATGCACAAAAAAATCCTTGGATTTTTTTGGTAATTTCTTTCTCAATGAAATTACCCACTGTGCTCACTTAACAGGAAGCACTAATTAGCAAAACATAACGGACTCAGTGGCTCTGGATTCATTCTACAAACTCCTGTTTCTGACTTTCTGACCTTTTAGATTTTATAGACCTTGCTTCTGATTCTGCTAAAATACTCTTCCCACTGTCTAGAACTTACCATTCATTTCTACCTTGTATCAGCCATCACTGTTCTGTGTCCAATCTCACCCATTTTTCAGACCTTGTTTTGTATATCATACTACCAGCAATGCCTTCCTTGAGTGCGTATTCTAGATTGGATTCCCACTGATATGTGTCCCATTAGCTAACGTAAAATTAACATTTCTCTGGTATTATTGCCTTTGTGATTAAACGTCATATATTAAAAATAGTAAACTATGCCTTTTTGTATTAACATTACTTTTTGTGGCTCAGCATAGTGTCTAGTGCAGAAAAGGCATTTAATAAAGAATATCTGGATGAACAAGTAAATAACCTCACAATTTATGATTTTGCTAATGGTGCAAATCATATTACTGATACCAATGAAGCTACAGTAATAGCTAGCTCTAATTTCTAGGCATCACCAAGAAATATGAACAGCAGATAGGAAGAAAGTAAGTATAATAAATGCAACATCTTTGAGAGAACACTTTTTAGAAAGAGTCATAGAGATAGGATTATGAGTTCTTGTCTTTGGGCTGTTAGTTCCTGGAATTTTTGAGAATTTTAATTATACTTTTTGTCTTAACTGCTTTTCTATTGCTGTGAGAAAACACCATGACCAAAGCAACTTACTAAAGAAAGCATTTAATGAAGTGCTTATGGTTCCAGCAGATTAGAGTCCATGATTAGCAAGGTGAGGACCATCAAACAGGCAAGTGTTGTTCCATGTTATGCTTCCTCCCTCAGGGTGTTGAGGTACCACTGCACACTGATTGGGCAAGAGTGGAGTGAGGTCCAAAATGGGTGGGTCAGCAGGACTCTGGTCTGGCTGTGACAGGGGATAAGGCCTTCCCTGGGGATTTTAGTGTTATAATTCTCTTAAACAGTATTGAGGGCCTGGAGAGATGGTTCAGAGGGTAAGAACACTGACTGCTCTTCTAGAGGCCTTGAGTTCAATTTTCAGCAACCACATGGTGGTTTACAACCATCTGTAATGAGATCCAGTGCCCTCTTCTGGTGTGTCTGAAGACAGATACAGTGTACTCATATAAATAAGCTAAATAATTAATAATAATAATAATAATAATA